>PVJI01010563.1:0-39410 GCA_004026765.1 Micronycteris hirsuta
AAAAAAAATTGAATAAAAAAATGATTCTGTTATTCCGCATTTTAGATGGACAAAACAAACCTTAAAATGAGAAATTAATTAAAAGAACTAATACTGCTACCCAGTTTTAAAATTGTTTATAATCTTATATAATGCAATAAGCCTATAAATGTAGCTATAAAAACAGTCCTTGATATACAAATATTGCTTTTTAGTGCCATAAAAATGTACTTTTGAGAGAGTAGCACATTATTGTTTAAGTGAAGCTCTTCATTAGATGGTATGAGAAAATGAGGCATGAAGGGAAGACGGAAAAGCCCTCTTAATAGTTCCTGTGCAGATAATGTAGGCCAAAGACAATCAATAGCCATGGCTCATTTATTTTATGTCCATGAGCACTTAGAGGCAAAATGTTAGTGTTTGCTCTCCTGTTGGCTTTCTTTTCTCTGCATCAGTGATGAAAAAATGTATTTACATATTAAGGTATAATTTTTACAAATTTGACTCAACAACAGGCTGTTATTGTTAACTGACATGAAAACACCTTGAGTATTACCTTGAGTCCATTAAAGTCACTTCTAAGTACTCTGAAGATAAACAACCAATATAAAAGTTCATAAAAGTGCATTAAATGTACATAAAATGGAGTTACATAAAATAATTAAAAGATGTCACTATACTTGATGAAAGCAATCCTAAAATCAACATATTTCAGAGCTTATAGTTTTTTTTTAAAAGTCACTGATGGAGTTTCCAACTGGAACATACCTTTAGGTATCATGTATAAAGGTCCCCCTAGCATCACCTCTAGGGTGATAGAATACCAGAATTCAATATATGCTACCTAAAGTCAAAAGGTTTCTTTAATTGTTATTGCCATATTTATGGGAACAGAGATAATGGGATAAAATCTTGGGAAAATCAATTTGTAATATTAAACAATCTGTTATCATAAAGATAATAACACAAATGCCATGCAAAATGGATTAATACTAGCTTTTATATAAGATAAAGGAATGTTACCCATTATGCTTTGAACTCAGTGATCATTAGGTATCAGTAAAGAATAGATTAAAAGCCAGTAAAGTTCTTCTATAAGAAGGTCAAAGTGTAAATCATAGCAGGAAGAAATACTGGGAACACTATTATGTCAGTAAAAGAGAAAAAAAAAAGAAAGGAAGGAAAAAGAAACAATAAAAATGAAAATCCAAAATGTATACCAATATATACAAGACAAGAAAGAGAGAACAAGAGAAGACAGCTTGGGAACTTCCAGCCAAGATGGAGGCATAGGTAGATACACTTTGCCACCTCACACACCCAAAAGAAGGACACCAACTAATTAAAAAACAAAAGACAACCAGAACTGCCAGAAAGTCAAACTATATGAAGTCTGACAATCAAGGAGTTAAAGAAGGAACATTCACCCAGACAGGTAGAAGGGGCAGAGATAGGCAGCCAGGGCAGAGAGGACTCACGGCAAGGTGGTGGCTGGAGGACCAGGGTAGGAAAAGTGGTGACTCACATTTTGGGTGAGGCAGTGGCTGGTGGAGTGTGTGGTCCCACCTTTGTGTGTGGATAAACTGGGAGGAACAACTAGGGAGCAAGACAGACCACACAACCCAGGGTTCCAGTGCAGGGAAATAAAGCCTCAAAACCTTTGACTGAAAAAACCTACGGGAGTTGAAACGGGGAGGGGGGGGGCTCCCAGCCTCACAGGAGAGTTTGTCAGAGAGACCCACAGGGTCCTAAAGTGTACATAGGCCCACCCACCAGGGAATCAGCACCAGGAGGGCCAATTTGCTTGTGGGTAGCCATGGAAGTGACTGAAAGCCAGCAGAGAGCTCAGCAAAAGGCATTGGTCCCCTTCCCCACAAACAGTGCTACAATGCAGTGATGTGGGTTGCCCCGCCCTGGCTAATACCTAAGGCTATGTCCCTTACTGTGTATAAGATTCACCAAGACAAAAAACAAATATGGCCCAAATGAAAGAACAGGTCAAAGCTCCAGAAAAAATATAACTAAGCAATGAAGAGAGAGCCAACCTATCAGATGCATAGTTCAAAACACTGGTAATCAGGAAGCTCACAGAATTGGTTGAGTATGGTTGCAAAATAAAGGAAAAAATGAAGCCTGTGAAAAGTGAAATAAAGGAAAATATACAGGGAGCCAACACTGACAGGAAGGAAACCAGGATTCAAATCAACAGTTTGGACCAGAAAGAAGAAAGAAACTTTCAACCAGAAAAGAATGAAGAAACAAGAATTCAAAACAATGAGAAGAGGCTTGGGAACCTCTGGGACAACCTTAAATATTCCAACATCTGAATCATGGGGGTGCCAGATTCAGGAGAAGAGGAGCAGCAAGAAACTGAAAACTTATTTGAACAAATAATGAAGGAGAACTTCCCCAATCTGGCAAAGGAACTAGACTTCTAGAAAGTCCAGGAAACTCAGAGAGTCTCAAAGAAGTTGGACCCAAGGAAACATACACCAAGGCACATCATAATCACATTACCCAAGATTAAAGATAAGGAGAGAATCTTAAAAGCAGTAAGAAAAAAGGGGAGAGTTACCTACAAAGGAGTTCCCATAAGACTCTCAGCTGATATCATAAAAGAAACCTTATAGGCAAGAAGGGGTTGGAAAGAAGTATTCAAAGTTAGGAAAGACAAGGACGTACAACCAAGATGACTCTACCCAGCACAGCTATCATTTAGAATGGAAGGGCAGATAGACTGCTTCCCAGAAAAGGTCAAATTAAAGTAGTTCATCACCACTAAGGCTTTATTATATGAAAAGTTAAAGGGATTTATCTAAGAAATAGAAGAAGATCAAAGCCTATGAACAGTAAAACTGATGATAAACTCACAACTATCAACAACAGAACATAAACAAACAAACAAAAAAACTAAGCAAACAACTAGAACAGGAACAGAATCACAGAAATAGAGATCACATGGAAGATTATCAGCGGGAAAGGGGAGGAGGAGAATGGTGGAAAATGTACAGGAAATAAGTAGAATAAATGGTAGGTAGAAAATAGACAGGGAGAGGTTAAGAATAGTATAAGAAATGTCTCTAGCCAAAGAACTTATATGTACAACCCATGGCCATGAACTAAGGTGGGGGAATGAGGGTGGGAGGGGGTATGCAGGGCAGAGGGAAATGAAGGGGGCAAAGTGGGACAACTGTAATAGCATAATAAAAAAATATATTTTTCAGAAAAGAGAAGCCAGCTTGGGTGTGAAATTAACTTTAGGGGTTCCCCTGATATTTTTTGGAGAATTCTCTTACAGCCCTCTATATTCCAAACTCCAAAAGTGAAGAACAGAATAAGGCTTCATATAGTGGAAAATGTATCATCAAAGTTCAGATCAATAGTGTATACAGTCCAATAATTTGCTCTGATTTTAACAATTATACTTCAAAATGTGTACTTACAAAAAACCTTATTTTCTTCATAACTCAGTTTCAAAAAGAGAAGAAAATGTTCTGAATAGTGTAGTAGAGAAAAACCTTTCCTCCTTCACTTATCTGTTTCCCATACACACATATTAAATCTACATAATAATTTTGATGTTTAAAACATGTTGGATTTGTGTTTAGCATTTCCACTAGAGTTTTTACATTGCTATTTCCAAAATTATAGTAATATCAGTAGAAAAATTCACCTCGCCGTGGTATGTAAGACATAGTATGGCACCTTGGTTCACAAGAGGCCTACTTGAAAAAGAGTGCCAAAGCAACCCGGAGTACATATAAGGCTTCTAAACTGGAAAGATACAAATTAAGCTCCTACTGTGCCATGTTCATGACGGCACAGTTCTAATGTGGTTGATTGAGTGTTTTTTCATCTGTTTCTATTCTCACTGTTCTATTGCTGCTAGATTTTCTTTACTATTTTTTTCCTAAAATTATATTTAGTAACATTACAAAAATAAATAAAATATACTTTTTCACACATTTATTATGTTCTTAATATATGCCAGACATTAAATACAGACATTGTCATAAAATAAATGTTATTGTCAGTGTATAAATTCACTGGAAAAGAAGATGAGAAATGATAAGAAAAGAAGCAGGGTGTTGTGATCAAATTCGCTAGATATTTTTTATACTTTATAATATTTTTTCTGTATTGGTGAGATGAATGTCTGCAGTTAATATCTTAATTCAAGACCAATGACACATTGAATTGGAACGTCTTACTTTTATTATAGGATATATACATAAATATATATATCAAGTTAAAGTTATAAATTATAAATGAATAATCTCTAGAAATGGAGCATTTTTATCCTCCTTGGGCATTTATTTTTCCTTTTCTTTTACTTTAGGCTAACAACCACTATGTTTAACTAGTAATATATCATCTGCATTAGAAAACCCTGGTTCTGAGCCTAACATTAGGAAAAACCACTTTAACAAAATTTTCAGATTCTTTATATATCAACCCATTGTGATTTCTATTTAACTTACTCTTGAATTGCGAATCATATATTTGCTAATGATATATATATATATTTTTTCTAATCTTATTTTTTCAGAATAATAACAGGAAAAAGGCAAGTTTTCTTGGGGAAAAATGTTATTTGTTGCAATTAACCATCATCCTAAATCTTTGGTGATATCAATTAACTAAAAAGTATTCCTCCTATTTTCTAACTGAATGGAATTATTCTTTTTAAACATTTTTAAAGGTTTTATTTATTAATTTTTAGAGAAGGGAGGGAAGGGAAGAAGAGAGGGAGAGAAATATCAAATGTGTGGTTGCTTCTCACCTGCCCCCTACTGGGGACCTATCCCACAACCCAAGCATGTGCTGTAGACTGGGAATCGAGCCTGCTACACCTTTGGTTCCCAGGCCATCACTCAATCCACTGAACCATACCGGCCAGGGATGAAGGGAATTATTCTTATGCAAGGATTCTTTTTAGTATTTTATCTGTGGGTGTAGCAATACAACTTCAGTAGTCGTATCAACCAGTGGAGATCTAGGTTGCAAAAGTACAACATCACAGACTCTCTGCTGGATTTTTGGCACATTGTTTCATGTAGGTCACACAACTCCATAAAGTTATCATTTACATATGACAAAGAATGACATCTAGATGACTGAAGACTCTGTCCTGGTAGCTCAGTAGGAAAAAGGAATAGATGTCACTGCACTTTGCAAGACAGTAAGCAATTCTGAAAAATAAGCTTGGCTTTCTTTGCAATAAGGAACTAGGCTTTCCTACTCAAAGTCTTCTTTATTTAGTGAAATCCTTCAGGATGGCAGGGCATATTCCCTACTCAGATATAGTAAACCACCATCACAATGAGAACTCAACCTTTCCATCCCCAGAGCATTCATACTCAGCAGTTCTCCCTCCTGAGCTCCAAGATTATGTACATTCAGTCAGCGTCCCGCGTGGATGCCTAACAGCCCAGATTTTCATATGTAAAATGGAATTTCTGATCCCCTCACCACAAATAATAAAATTTAACAATATGTTAGTAAAAAAAATTCATGTTTTAGGACAATATATAAGGTATGATTCAGCATTTATTAAAATAATGCATGCATGTACTCATATATACTATATATGTTGATATTTGATTTGAAAACATCTGAAAGAATATAGGCTCAAGTGAAAACAGTGACTATATCTAGAATGAGGGAAACCAAAGAGCTTTAATGTCCTGCAAAATATGAAACTAAATTAGTAAAAATGTATAAAATGGACCTCTGATATTGTTATAATTAAGAAAAAATTAACTGAAAAACTAGTACAAGTAGGTTTTTGTTTTATTCATGTATTTTATTTTGTGTCTTAGAGCATGGCTAGAACGACAATGAAGGGTCCATTTTAAGGAGTTCATTGAATTTATTTTGTCATATTTCTAAAGAAAAATAACAGGCATTTGAAATAAGTTTTTTCTCAGTTGGCACGCAAATATGTGGAGTATTCTGGTCTCATCCAATACTGGTAAATAATTTAGAATTTATAAGAATACACTTGACTTTTTTAAAGCGCTCATTTGTTTATCTAAATATTATTGATGAGAGGCTATCAATACATATTATTTTCCCTCACGTTATCTTAGTCTCTTGCTTTGTCTATTTGTTAAAATTTCAATAATTTTATCGTATTCATTTATGTGCCAACAGATTACAGCTTTAATATATCATTATCCACATCAGAAAAGAATATTTGTCAAGTGCTCATTTGCATATGTTATTCTGTAGGGCTCAATAGTTGAGCGATCTTTTAGTCAAATGACTTGTAGCAGCACATTAAGATATCACCTTCAGGCATGTACTAAGTACTAAAGGAACTAGAAATGAAACTCTTCCTATCTTCCTATCTTTTTATCTTCTTAATTTTTTGCTCACCTTCCTTCTCTCTCTCCCTTTGCACTCTTTCTTTGTTAATGGAATTTTTTAAAGTCTAGCCTTTTTGTAGAATTACTTTCCTGCTTTTTACACCTATACTTTTCTAACTACAGGAGCTAGGCTTTTATTAACCCCTCAATTATGTCTTGAATTCCAAAATACACCCTCTTCTTTATTTAACTAGTAAACAGAAAGTTGGTTATTTGAGCACTCGTCTTGCTGAGGGAAGAGCAATATTTGTAAGGCATTTTATGTATTTATGCTTCTATTTAATACAGAAAACTCAATTTGTGGAGTAGAAAGGTATGAAACTTAATAAACTTAACAGCCTAACAGCTTCACAAACTTAATAGCTCCCTACCTTTGCTGACTTGATGCCCTTTGGGTTAGTTTCTTACTTTATCTGAGCATAGATGTCATTCTCTGTCATATGTAAATGATAACTTTATGGAGTTGTTGCGTGACCAACACGAAAAATATGCCAAAAATCTAGCAGAGTCTGTGATATTGTACTTGGTCTTTAGCAACCTAGAACTCACATGATCTGGTCTAAATCAGCCTCACTTGGCCCTCTTTCTACCTCAGGCTCTTGATTGCTCCTTTGAGTGAGATTCCTGTTTTCACATCAATCCTAAAAACCAAGTTTAGCTTAATTTCCCCTGGTCGCATTTTCATTAGGCTACCACCTGTGGAATTGAGGTTTTACATTCTCTCTCCTACACAAAACATTTTAGATAATGATATTCAGCCATTCTGCTATGATCTTTATGGCTTAAAACTGCTTCCTACTACTGTATCTCTTGTAGGCTTGCCTCTTTTTGATTGAAGGACAGCTATTGACCACCTTTTGAACTGCTGCCTAAATGTTTTCTTGGCTGGATATTCTTCAAGTCAGTGGTTTACAACCATTGTCTCCACTGAAGATGCTTAAGAGACAATATGGCTTCATATCTGTTGTTATGGACTGAATCGTGTTCCCCCAAATTCATTATGTTGAATGTTTAAGCCCCAATGTGACTGTATTTGTAGACAGGGCCTATCAGGAAGTAATAAAGGTTAATGAGGTTAAAAGAGTGAGCCTTAACCTGATAGGATTGGTGTCCTTATAAGAAAAGATAGACCTCACCAGAAACCAACCCTGACAGCACTTTGACCTTGGACTTCCAGCCTCCAGAACCAAGAGACCAAATACGTCTGCTGTGGAAGCCGTCCAGTCTGTGGCAGTTTGGTGACAGCCCTAGTTGACTAAAGCATGCATAGTCTCAAATTCGGTTGCTCTAATGTTTTAACAAAACCCAAATATTTTTGCAATGAATTAAAGCAAATAGAATTACAGTCAGTTCACAATAACTGCAGTGTTTCGTAATGATAACTGGTATAGTGTCATTTACCCAGCCTGCACTGTGGAAGAGAAATGACTGGCACTCAGGCAGTTTACAGCCCTGTACTATGACGTGCTGCACTCTTTTTATGGCTTGGAAATATAAAAAAATTAAAAATATTTGTGGAAATTGAGCCATGTTATTAAAAGAATTCACTGAAATTCTTAAACATAGTTATTGAAATATGTAACCCCTGTGAAATATTTTACCTTTATTGCCCATTTGGAAATTTCATTTGTTGTAAAGAGGCAAATAAAAGGGGGCAGATATAGATATTCCTATCTTGTCGACCAATCAATTTATACTTATTCAATCACTAGTGCTTGTTAATTCAGCTTAAATTGTTAGATTGTCTCAAAATAACCATTATTCTAAATGTAGTCTTAGTTTCCGTGATCCCTCAGTTTGTATTTAAATGTATGCAAAAGACATGGTTACAAAAAATGTATTTTCACTACAAATTATTTGTATTTTCATTCAATATAAAAACATTTGAATATTTCAATTTCTGTTTTTTGTCATCTGAGTTATATAATGAGATGTTTTGTTAAAATCTTTTACTTATAAGAATTGAGCACTGTTACAGAAAAATACTAGATAACTCTACTTTTGCCAACATGTTTTGTAAATATTTCAGACAACTTTATAAATAAAATTTACATTAAAATAGTCTCTTTTCTTCTTTATGTGTATGTTTGTCACATATTACACATATTTTGGAAGAGCTAACTAATAAAGTATTTTGGAGAAAATTAGAGGCTGAAAAAATATGCTATCTTTATAAAAGGACATAACGATTTTGTAAGTGTAGGTACAGGAAAATTTTCTGTTCACTCCTTCTTCTCCAAAGTGGAGGGAGTTTTCTGTATACGTAGAATCATTTCAAAGTAATTTTGAAATATGGTACTGTTTTCACAGAAAAGAGAATAGAAATGAGAATTAAGTTTCAATTATTGTTTCTGGAAATGAGAGAGAAGGGATATGGCATCCCTGTTGACTAAGGCAGTCTTGGGTAGTGAAAGGAACACAGGTGGTTCTGAGGCAGAGGATGGGTGTGCTCTATCCATGGTTCCTCTTCTTCCTAACTGGGGACCCCAGTGACTTGACTTCTGCTTCCCTAGTCTAAGGTGGTGATAATTACAGTATCTTCATCATAATAATGAATAGCAATCAAAGGAAAATAATGTGTAAAAACCACTGCGGAATATCTAAGACTCCTGATTTACTTGTTAACAACACTATTGTTGCTGTTGCTATTGTTTTTTAAAAGGTATTCTATTCCAAGCAGTAAGATCTTAGGTTTCAACATCTCAGTAAGGTCTAGCCTAGATTAGAAGACCTATCAATACCTACTGTTTCTATCAGGTTCTGGAAGATACTTAAAACATTAAGAAACAGATCTATTCTGAGGTCATTTCCTTTCTTTCTCATGTTTTAGTAAGGATGCCAGTTCAGAGTAATTTCAAAGCAATACAAGCATTTCATAGGCAAACGCTGTCAGCCCTAATCTATTGCAAAGTGCAGAACCTGATTATCAAGATGTTGGAACAACTTGGCAAATATCACTTAGGCCCTTCATGCTTGGTAGACAGAATAACTACCTCAATTTTTCAAGGTGATTAAGCTGATTAAGTAAGAACACTGATTCTTCATTCATTCATCTTCACTTAATCAGATGGAAGGTCTTTTTTACAGACAAAGAAATCTAAATGGGGTGATGCAATCCTTCTACTATTTTTCTTTCCCATCTACTCCCAAGCCAGCCAGTACCCCTTTTAAGAAAGCTAGATCTTTTAATAAAACACTAAATCAAAGACCCTCATTTCAAAGCTGTGAGGTTCCCTTCCTTTCTTTTTAATTGAAAACATTTAATAGACTTTCTAGGAAATAAATGCCAGAACACTAACCTCTAAATGTTATTTTATCACTTCTTTCAATCAATTCACAAGTTTAATTATGAAAATTGGGGTACCTGTGAAGTATTGAATTAGAAGAATTGAAGGGGAGGAAGGCACTATTAGGAAAAACCCAGAAAATAGTGATACGAGAAATATTTATGAACATCTATTGCAAACAGTCTTAAAATCTGGTAAATTGCATTTTAATTATTTTGTAAATGTACTGAAATTAAAGAGCATTTAGAAAGCAGTCATCTAGAGTTGAGGAGGTATAAATTAATCACATGGTTATATTGCATATTCAGAAATTCAGGGATCCCTAATTGAGCAATAATAATTTTCAAGCAACATTAGAACTTTCTGGCACATGCTCAGGCCTGCTTGGAGCATATTCACACTGTGGAAATGTTTACCTAGCAGCCTATGTCTTCCAATGGAAACACAATAGAGATTCAAACACAATAAATCATTCCCAAGGTGCAGAGATTCAAATGCCACTAGTGCTTTCATTCACTTTGCTTCAGGGGTGGGACTTACAAATTGAAGAACTCTTAAATTTGTTAGAACACAGCACTTTGGAAATGAGAAAAGCAAAGCCAATTAGATTCTGGAATCTTATTTGTATGTCACTCTGCATTAGCCTTGGCAGTGAGTTGCAGGAATGACTGATAGGTTCCCAAAGCGAGATGACTGAGGCAGTCATTTCACCTCTCCGGCCAGCGGATGGGCTCTGACAGATTCAGACTCAGGCAGGATCTCAGAGGTGCCCCAGGATGGCCACCCCATTTTAAAAATAGGAAAACAAATCAAAAAGAGAACTCAGTTTCCTGACTGCCTCCCAGTTTCATTCCTCTCCACCGTTCAATAAAATATAGGAAGACCATTTTGCAAGTGCACATTTTTTTAACTTCTAATTCATGAATCACTTACATTCATTTGCTTAATTCATGTTGCAATTTCTACTTTTTTATATTATTATAGACTATAAATATTCGGCTTTTTCAATATTGTCACAAGATTTATTTTTCTCTTTTATTTTCCTCATCTCTTCGATATGTTGTTAAGGTAAATAAAGAGCTATTGTTATTAATATATCACTATTCAGTTAGGGCTCACCTTTTTGAAAATGTTGAGCTATGTATAGTTTCTAAGATGTTAAAGCATTTCTAGGACGCTCTGTGCTCCGTTAATAAATTACCTCTTTCTCTTGTACTACTGTGGTTGCTAGCGTCAAAGCTTTCAATCACGTATATGAAAACTGAGAATGCTACAAAAAGTACAGTCCAATAAATGAAGTCACTGAGCTCCAACATGAGAAATGTTACTTGCTTTATACATCCTTCACTACATCTAAGATTTTCATGAAGAAAAAAAGTTTATAAGCCTAGTCTGTAGTTTGTCTTTTCATATTCATCATGTGGGCTTTTTGCAGAGCAATAGTTTTGAATTTTGATGGGGTCAAATTTATAAATTTGATGGGATATGCTTTTGGTGTCAAGTCTAAACTTTTCACTACCCTTAGATACCACAGCTTTTCTTCTATTTTTTGCTGTATTATGGTTTTATGTTTTATAAACTTATTTTTGTATAAAGTATGAAGTTTGGAATAAAGTATTAGGTCAAGGTTCGATATAGGTTGTTTTTTTTTAAATTAACTATTAGCATGCTATTGATCTGTATATTTTAAATTTGCTTTAATGATTTTTTATTTAAGTAACCAGTTAATAACACAGCTTAATATTCAGATGAACAACATCACAATTCAATATCTGTATACTCCATTGCGTGCTTACCACCAAAAGTCTAGTTTCCATCCATTACCACTTATTTGACCCCGTTTATCCATTGCCCTCCTGGTGCCCCCCTTCCTCTCTGATAACTGCCATTCTGTTGTTTGTTTCTAGGGATTTGTTTCTGTTTTGTTATGTTTGTTTGCCATTTTTTTATATCCCATATATAAATGAAACCATATGATTCTTGTCCTTTTCCAACTGACTTCTTTTATTTGGCATAATACTCTCAAGAACCATCCATGCTATTGCAAATAGCAATATTTAATCTTTCTTAGGGCTGAGTAGTATTCCATATGTGTGTGTGTGAGTGTGTGCGCACGCGTATCACATCTTCGTGATCCATTCATCCATCAATGTACACTTAGATTGTTTCCATACATTGGCTGTTGTAATAAAGCTGCTGTGAAGTTGTATCCCACAATGTTTAATATTTTTCCTTATTATTATTAGTTCTAAGAGTTTATCTGTAAAGTCCTGTGGATTACATATATACACATCATATCATATGGAAAAAAGATAGTTGATCTCAGCAAATTAATTATTATGTCTCTTCTGTTTCTCTAATTTATTTAATAGAATCTCAGCAGAATATTGAATAGAATCAGAAATGGCAGGTGTCTGTTTGGGTCTTGACTTTAAGGGTGTTTGTCCATTTTATTCTTAATCATAGTAATGTAGGTTTTTATAGATAAGATAAAGCATACTAGACATTTACTTTTCAGTCTTTGTCAGATTGTTCCATATAATTAAGTTGACTGGAAATAAATCCACCTTCAAACAATTGATTTTGTTGGCTACCTTTATTAAAAGATTTGTTCATTTCTTATGAAATGTTGATTTGCCGGCTTGACTTTGAGGTGGCCTGTTTTGTTTGTCTTTCTCACTGTGTCCATCTTTTCTCAAGCTTTCCTGTCTAACAGGTTTATCAGCCATCCTCCTGGGAACTCAGCTAAAAACTAGTCTGGTGACCAAGTTGTCACTGTCTTCCAAAACTCCCTAACTTTATAGTTGCTTATAGAGCACCATAACTGGAATGTTATCATTCCCTTTTAGTCCATAGGAGGTGAACTCACAATCTGCCATTGCCAGCTCCAGGCCAGGTATCCAGGCCTGGTCCTTCAGTCCCCATTTCATTTTGTTCTCTTTACTTCCCAGTCCATGGAGGTGTTCTGTTTTTGTTGTTTTGGGGTTTTGTTTTTAATAGTCCAGGTATGTCTTTGCCTTCTCTCTTAAGATTTTATCTAACTTTTTATATATTAGAACAAAGAGAGTATATAAAAACATACTTTGCCACCTTGCTCAGAATATTCCCACTCTGTCTTTAATCCACTCTGTGCAGGCTTTTGTCCTACATGATTTTTCAGCATGGTTACCAGTAAAACTTCCATCCTGCCAAATCTAATGGTCAGTTCTAAGTTTTCATCTCAGCAGTGGTAGGCACTAGTGGTCATTAATTCTTTGATGCATTTTTTTCTTTCTCTTTTTTTTTAGGACAATCTATCCTCCTTAGTTTCCTCTATAGTGTATATATAGTAATATATATGTATGTATGTATTTGGAAGAATCTGATGACCTTGATGGATCTGAAATTGAGAAAATAAAACAAGAAATAACTCAATTGCGTGATAGTGTCTTTCAGGAAATTTATCATGAGCAGGAGGAATATGAGAAGCTGAATAGCTTGGTACAGAAATGGTTCCCTGAGCTGCCTCTGCTTTATCCTGAAATAGGATTGCATAAGTACATGAACTCTTGTGGCCTTTTTACAATGAGCTTGGAATGGGATCTTCTTGATGCTGAGCCCATGAAGGAACTCAACAGCAAGCGTCCTTTGATATGTTCTGAGGTTAATGGGCAGATGATTCTTTTAAAGGGCTATTCTGCGGACGTTGATGCTGAAGCCAGGGTGATTCAGAGAGCAGCTGCCTATCACAGGGCTTGCAGAAAAGTCAAAGAAGAGCCTGGGTTACTGCCGTTGATATTCCTATTTCTGTGTAAGGAAGCCTTAAAGGTCATGAAGAGCGTTGCCCAGGGCTTCCACGCATTGCACGAGGCCATCATAATTCATGGAGCGCTTCCTCAGAACGACGTTTTTGCTTTAAACCATGAGCAAGGACTTGTTGGAGATTGACTTCACCAAATCTGTGAGTCAGCGAGCCTCCGTGAACATGACGGTTGGTGACTTGAGTTTGATATCACCTGGGGTGAAAATGGGAAAACCTGCTTCTCCAAGTTCTGACTTACATGCTTATGGCTGCATTTTATTGTGGCTTCCAGTTCAAAACCCAGAATTCGAGACAAATGTAGATGGAGTCCTGAAATTGGATCAGTTTCATTTGGGTGATGTCAAATCCCTCCTCTGTAGCTTGATCTGTTGTAGAAATTCAATGACTGCTGAGCAGGTTATGAATGCTGAATGTTTCTTGACTCCCAACTCAGAAAAAGATACTGAATATACCCAATATAAAGAGGAGGAAGGATTAAAGTTGGAGAACTCGGATAAATATAAGGAAAAGATAAGAAGTGGTGAAATCTACTTTGCTTGATAGATTAGAATTCTTCTGTTGTCGCAGGCATTCCTTTTTAAAACTTTGTTTAGTTTGTTTAAATAAACAGAAAAAAACCCCTGGAAATTATGTAGGTAGTTGAGTTGTGTCTTTGGTATTCCAGTTATAAAAAATAAAAGTTGTAAAAAAAATTTAAAAAAAGATGTTTGGCTATGTTAAAAAATATATACATATGTGTATTACTTGAAATATATATATTACAATCTTATTAAAGGTAAACCACAATTTCCTTGGCCAGTTCTTCATCTTTCCCTCAAACTTTAATTGTTGGAGTATCACATGTTCTGCAGATATTTCTTCTACTCTATCAAAAATTACTACCTCTGTGATATCTTTTAGTACCACAAATGTAAATGTATACATATATAATATATAAATATCATATACACAGTAGTATATAAAATATATAGCTATATTAAAACATTTAATATATAATTTTATATAATATATTACATGCATATAAACATACACACAAATATATACAGATGTATATTTAGTATATCACTAGTCCTTTTTCCCTCTTACCTCTTGAGTTATCCATACGCTATCTTTTTCCACGTTTCCACTTTGATGTCTAATAATCATCTAAACCTAGTAAGTTAAAGCATAACATTTTATTCATTTCATCCAGACCTAAAATTCTAGTCCACACCAGGTTATTCTAGGTTATTCCGTTGCCTAGGTTCCTATGATAGCCTCCTAACTGTCCTCCTTCTCCCACCATTTTCTCTTGCACTTTATCCATAACAAATAGTCAAAGAAATCAGATCACATCACATTCCCAGTGAAAGCCATCCAATAGCTTTCCATCACACTTAAAATAAATCCACACTTTTTATCACGGCCTTAGAAGGCCTAACACAGCTCACAACTGTCACTTGGCACTACTAATTCATTTACTCAATTAGTTCCAGCAACATTTGCATATGTACTATCCTTTGAAATGTTACTCTGAAGTTAGAATACTCTTTTGCCAAATCTTTACATAGTTCACTTCTTCACATTATTCAAGTTTTACTTAATTTCTGTCCTTGCAGAGAGACAATTTATAAACACCCTAAGATAATCTCCTGTCATTCTTCAACTCCTTAATTTTCTTTTCAGCTTCTTTGAATTCTTTTTCAGCTCTATTGATGTATAATTGACAACCAAATTTGTGAGGGATTTAAGTATACATCATGATGATTTGATAACACGTATGTTGTTAAAGAATTCTTGCTCATCTATTTAACACAAACTTCAGTATGTACATATATAGTACATATATACATGTAGTATATATAGTAACATATAGTACATATGTGTGTGTGTATATATATATGTATTACTCTCTCAGCATATTTCAATTATACAATACAGTGTTATGAACTATAGTTACCAAGTTATACATTAGATCTTCAAACTATATTTATTTTACTTTTATTTTTAAAGCATCCATCATTACTTGACAGTTTAATATTTATTGTTCACTTGTTACTTGTCTATATCACCCACTAGGATACACATTCCCTGAGAGCAGGCATTTGATTTTTCTTATTCAGCATTGTTTCCCAAGCATCTAGTATTGCCCAATATGCATTCAGTAAATATTTGTAGAATTAGCAAATGATGGCATTTCATCAATAAGTCAGGGACCTAATTAGACTAATTAGCTAACATAACTCCTACATTGAGGAAGAAGTATATAGTATATTTTCATATCTAGTAATGAGAAGCATGAAGCAAAAACAATTTTTAACTTATTCTAGTAAAATTATTCTTTCACTTGTGCTCTTGAGAAAGAACACAGCAAACAATAACACAGAAAATGTTAATACTGAAGGAATTCACACAAAAGGACCTACATAAATCACCCTTTGATTTCTTTTTACCTGTGTGTTTTGGACTTCCAGCTTCTCAATTCCCACTGGCTGAATTTGTGTAAAATGTTTAAACACTTACATTTAAATCTCTTCTAAATAAATGATCTTGCCCTCTCCTTTGAGAGTTATGCTTAGTAGAGCCTAAAATTTGAGAGAATAGTAAACCTCTGAATTATTTGTTGTGACAGAAATATCATTCCACTGTAGGCTCTTTTTGATATGTTTAATATAATCTAAATTTAAAGCTATTCAGAATGTTCAAAGAAAGAGACAAATAAATGTCCCAATTTTTAATAACTAAACATTAGAAACATCAGCTCTGCAATCCAACAGACAATCTAGGAAAGCTAGCTTTCCTTTCATACTATTTAAAACAGTAGTGAGGGTGTGATAGCTTCTCTTTTAGTTGAATGCTCCAGGCCATTTCCACTGTGTGCAGAGAGGGTTCCTATTTAAAAAGCCAATCCTGTAAACAGATGCGTGAGGTCCTATAGATGTACTCTGAAAGTCAAATACTCAACCCTACTTAACTTTGTGTGTCAAAATCTGAGGCAAGAGCCCTGGCTGGTGTGGCTCAGTGGATTGAGCACTGGCCTGCCAACCAGAATGGCTGGTTGATTCCCAGTCAGGTCACATACTTGGATTGTGGGCCAGGTCCCCAGTAGGGGACACACGAGAGGCAACTACACACTGATGTTTCTCTCCCTCTCTTTCTCTCTCCCTTCTCCTCTGTCTAAAAATAAATAAAATCTTTAAATTTTTTTTTTTTTAAATCTGAGGCAAGAATATGGTAGACCTATTTTTTAAAAAAATCTGAGACAGCCAGTTATATGTATTTTACTATTTATCTTTCTGAAAACTAGCACAACTAATAAAATGGGAGGGGGATCCTCACAGATGACAAACACTGAGCTTGTAGAAAGACTAGAATCCTCAAATTTCATGCAAGCATGGACATATACAACTATATTGAATTGAAAAGCATCCCTGAAAAAATCATGTTTGCTCAGAACCTATGTATGTAATCTTATATGAAAATTGGCTCTCTGTAAATGTAATCAAGTTATATCCTGTTAACTTGAGGAACTTAAGTTAAATGAGGACATCCTGGATTAGGGTGGGCCTAGCCTAATGACTTGATATCCTAATAAGTGAGAAGTTAGATGCAAACACACACGAATGAAAGACTGCCATGTGGAAATGCAAGGAGAGACTGAAATAATGCAGCTGCAAACCCAGGAAGGCCAAAGGTGGCCATCAACCACCAGAAGCTAAATGGATAAGGAAGGAAGGGTCCTTTTCTGGATTCATTGAAGGAAGCACCTCATATTAAGGAAAAAAAAAATAACCCTCTCCTCTGCCATTGCTAAAATATTAACACACCAGAAACAGGCTTTGTTGGACTTCTGAGGAAATTACTTCAGTTTTCTGTTAAATGCCAAACTGATTTTAAAAATGGCCACATGATGACTTGTAGTATAAAGACATTCACTATTTAGTACTTGTGGGTTTGTCAAAATCTGTCTTTCGGAGTTAAGTTCTTATCTGTGATCAGCTGAAGAAGGTCTAAGGTTTATTTTAAGAAACAAAAATAATAACAACAAAATCCTCAGCACAACATAAAAATTCACACATTCCAATTCAGTTATTACACAGGCTAATTTCATTCTTTCACAGCTGGTATCTGATATGGCAGAGTAAACAGATTTGTTCATATCTAAACTTTTATCTTTTCACTGTGGCAACCTCTTTAACTGGACATTGTCTACACTGTTTTGGGAATGTGGGAACACTCTAGGATGTCTTTTCATTAAAGGGAGCTACAACGGCAGTACTATATAATTGTCTTTGAATTGTATTACAAATAACTCTATAGGAGACCTTAAAAGTTGGCCTTACTGCCTACTAAATACTAAGGAAAATAATGTAAATATTCAATCTATTATTTGAACCAAAAGTGATTATCTACCTATTTCTCTTCTAATCTCATATGATATTGTTTGGTCTCACAATGAAAAAAAATCATCATTATGTTTTCAAACAAATCAGTGTTTGCTTTAAATACAACTAAATGTCTCTCAATTGCTAAGGATTAGGTGTTGTTCCAATTGCTAGTGGAAATAGTCCACTAGTGTTCTTTTAGGTTTAGCCTGAATACCATTCAGAGTAATTATAAATCTAAGGTACAATTTTTGAAGGTCTCTCATATTTCTTTCTTCCTCCAAGAACTCTAGGTTGAGTCCACCAGGATCGCATATGGCAAATAAGGAAACCTTAAATATTGTAATGACCCATGCTCCTTCAATTTTATATTTAGAGTTATGGGAAACAATAGAAATATAAAAAGTAATAAATGCAAGCCTATATTGAATTTTGATGAATTCTTATTTATCTAGAGTGGTATTTATCAGTAGCGAGACAAGGATTAAACTCATCTTCTTTGACATATTAGATGTATTACAACAGCAATTTAAGGCTCTGTTTACACATAATTAAACCATTCTACATTTTAAACATGAGGCATGTCAAAAGTCTAAGATACTTCTTTTCATTACTGGCTCCTTACTGGCTCAAGGGGTTATATATTTTAGCTCTTAACTCATTTTTCATGACCAAAAATGTACCATGCAATAGAGTACAGTTAAGGGAGGCATCTACAATTTGAAATGGCAGACTTCCTTGAAGTTTTAAAATCTCAACTAAACTATCCCTTCAGGCTACCATTAAGAGCAAGTGTTGGAGAGGATGTGGAGAAAAAGGAACCCTAGTGCACTGTTGGTGGGAATGCAGACTGGTGAAGCCACTGAGGAAAACGGTATGGAATTTCATCAGAAAACTAAAAATGGAACTGCCTTTTGACCCAGCAATTCCACTGCTGGGATTATAGACTAAGAATCCTGAAACACCAATTCAAAAGAACCTATGCACCCCAATGTTCATAGCAGCACAATTTACAAGATCTAAGTGCTGGAAACAACCTAAGTGTCTATCAGTAAATGAGTGCATAAAAAACCTGTGGTACATTTACAAATGGAATACTATACAGCAGAGAAAAAGAAGGAACTTATTCCCTTTGTAACAGCATGGATGAAAATGGAGAGCATTATGCTCAGCGACATAAGCCAGGTGATGAGGGGCAAATACCATATGATCTTACCTTTAACTAGAACAAAATCAAAAAAAGAAAAAAGCAAACAAAATATGACCAGAGACATTGAAATTAAGAACAATCTAACAATAACCAGAGGGGAGGGGGGAGCAGAGACTGGGGGGAAGGGTTTTTAGGAACTACTGTCTTTACACATGGACAAAACCAAAGGAGAGGGTAGAAACAAGGGAGGGAGGTGGGTTTGGCTGGGGTGGGGGGAAGTGGTGGGGAGAAAATGCAGACAACTGTAATTGAACAAAAATAAAATAATTTAACCCCTCCCCAAAAAGGAAAAAAAAAGATCAGCTGCAAATAAATTTGTTTGGCATTCCTGTTCTAGCTACTCAGTCTACTATTCTGTGAAATATAAGAGTTTGAAACATGATGTCTGTCATAAAAACCTTGAATCTGATTAATTAGACACATACCATAAATACGAAATTTAACAAATAGTATAAGGTTAAATGCCAATTCATTTCCAGGTCTACAAGTACATAAATATAAATCCAAATGAGTAGTTTATAGATGAAGTGAAAGAGCATGGAAAAGTGGAAATAGCTGTAAACTTACAGAGCATTAAAACAATCTTCTTCCTTGTTCACTCTTGACTCCATTCATTAAACTTTCTGGGCCCCAATTTTTTTGTCTTTAAAATAAATGATTAAATTTTACAGTGTTTTCCAACTCTGACATTCTATCATTAGGGCTGAAGGAATCGGTAGAAAATGAAGACTTAGGGAGAGAAAAGGTTCACAGAGTATGTGAAATGATCATTGAAAGATGAGTTGAATTCAGGGCAAGAAAAGCAGGCGAAGAAGACATTCAGATGAGAGAATATTGTGAGCAATGGGTCCTGATCAGACAATTCTAGACAGGTTTAAAAGCTCAATGATGGTGATGAGGATGATGAGGAGGATAATGCAAATATTTTAGATTATAGCAATACATCACAATGTGCCATCTGCCATCCCATTTTAAGCAAATCACCTCTCAGGCAACAACTGAACTTGTCAGATTTTACAAAATGAACAACACAGTTTTGCTCAAATAAAAACCATCTAAAATTGGAATGTCTTTGCCCCAACAGTGGTAAAAAAAAAAAAAAAAAGAAAAAAAAAAAGAGTATGCAGTCTTGATTAGTATGTTAATTTGCCCATTTCCCATCAGATGAAACAAACACAAAGGCCTCAAGCACAAGTTGACCTAATTAACAACACTATACAGTTGGAACTTTTGAACTTTAAAGAGTACCTTCCCCAAAACTAGCATGTGAAAGTAATGAAATCTGGGGGGATTTAATATTTCATGGGGAAATGGGATCCAAAGAATAGGCTTAGGAGAGGGTTGCTTTCAATACTGTTTTCAATCACTAAAATGAATTTTGGTAACATATAAAGACAACATTAATGACATACATTTTTTTGTGTAAAGCATTTTATTTAAGCTTAGTTCAATGGTGGAGTGTAGGACTGAGAATGGATTGAAAGTTAGAATTCATTAGTTCTACACATGAGAATGTTAATAAACAGACACCGGTGTTGGCAGTGTCAATGGTCATTGCAAGCTTTAGAAGACAGCTAAATTAATCTACTTCATTACACTTCATGTACTGTTATTTCTATTCATGTCATCAGAACTGCAAGTGTAAAGTTCAGTTGGCTTTGAAATTAATATTGGGAAGACTATCATGATAGAAATAACAAGTTGTGCATTGAAAATAATTCAAATTTACTTCAATTTTTCAAGTCTTGTGTGCTAAAGTTGTTAGTGGTAGAGTAGTGACAAGTGTAAAGATTAATGTCTCTTGAAGTAAGACAGGTTTAGCTTCAAGTCATTAAGTGCGGTGTCGCAATCCGAGGTGAACTCTGCTTTTCCAGGAGAACAACAAAGTTATGAAAAGTTCTCTACAGAGCTATTAAGAAACAACCTGTGTTACAGCTTTATAACGAAAATGGCATGATATATATTGATATTTTTATAAAAGAAGCCTTTCTTCTTCTTGCTAATTTTTCTTTTTTTATTGTTGTACAATAACAGTTGTCCCCATTTCCCCCTCATTACTCATACACTACATTTTAAATTGTTCATATTGAAACCTTCACTTTGATTTCCCTGTCACCTTCTATTTTTTTTTTGTTTGTAACTGTTTAGTAGCATTTTTTTAAGTTACCTTTCTCTCTCCATAGCAGGCTTGAGATGAGTTCTGTGGGAAAGAGGAGCTTCAGCACCTTCTTGCCAGATCTCCAGTTTCCTGACCTTTTATACAACTGATTATACGCCCACACTCCGTCCCGCTGGCCCCCATGGCAGGACTGCAGCTCCTGCCCTGCCCGCTCGCCCACCAGGGCCACCGCGCTTGCAAACACATACACACCCACATCTTCTGATCATGATACATTCCTCAGGATTCCTCTTCTCCAAAATTTAAATTATTATTCTCTATATCTTATCCACCTATTGATCTATGTATCTATCAATCCATCATCTACTTTACTGTATATAGTAGTACATTGAAAGCGCCCTTTTCTACACTTTTTTCCTAATTTCTCATATCATTCTTCATAATCCCCATATGCTAAGTCCTGCCACGTTCTCAGAGATGCATAGTGATTAAGGTTGCTAGATTCAGAAAATAAAAATACAAAATGCCAAGTTAAATTTCAAATAAAAAATAAAAGTACTTTAGGTAAGTATGCCCCTTCTATCCTCCACTGTCCTTCCGCGGACTTCAAGCATCAAGAGTATAACACTCTGTTATGCTTTCTGTACCTGCTTGCTTTTCCTCACACCAGTATTCTCTTTGTCCAATTATGTCCAATAATTTGCCTCACCTGAGTTTATATTCTGATTGATATCTAGACAGAAGAAATTTTGCAGTATTATCCCAGATGCTTTCATATTGAGAACTGGCATTTTGAAATTGTTATCTTATTTCAGTAACTATAATTTTCATTGACTCAGTCAATATACAAAAAATAAAAGATAAGATCATAAATATTTATGCAAAATTATTATCTGTAAATAATTATTAGGATATATACTAAGTTTGCAAAGGTTATTCACTTTATTTACATTAAAATTTCTAAATGGCCCTGGCTGGTGAGGATCAGTGGACTGAGTGCTGACCTGTGAACCAAAGGGTCACTGGTTTGATTCCCAGTCAGGGCACATGCCTGAGTTGCAGACCAGGTCCCCAGTTGGGAGTGTGTGAGAGGCAAACACACAGTGATATTTCTCTCCCTCTCTTTCTCCCTCCCTTTCTCTAACAATAAATAAATAAAACCTTTAAAATAAAAATAAGTAAATAAAATTTTTAAATGAACAACTCTGATTTTGATAATCACTAAGGGGCAGCTCTTGAAATTTATAGGCTATTATAAAGGAACTTTGGTTTAAGTCCTGAAAAATTAAAGAAAAGCAGTTACTTGTGTGTGAAAATCCAGGACCATTTCCAATATAAAACTTTAAGAAGCACTGAATTATTTATTGTATTTGGAAAATACTATGGGTGAACAGCTGAACAAATAAAATAGCATAATAAAATGGTAGTTATTGGTATCTAAAAGCATAAAAATGGTAGTTATTGGTATCTAAAGGCATAAAAGTGGATTTTACAATGTTATGAGAGCTTTTTACCTTATTTTACAAACTGGTAATATTCTAATAAGAGTCATTCAGTCATTCAAATTTACAAAAATGAGGCAAGTTTAAATGGCAAGATACTAAACTGAGAGCAGAGACTCTCATTCTAATTTCTTATAAAAGCAAAAGCCAGAGGTTTTTTAACAGAAATGTTTAGAGAGCTTGGGCTGAGGAAAAGTATGTGGAATAGACTTTTCTTACTTTCTCTTTCATTCTCTGCCTAAATTCTACTCATGGTAACAGATTTAAGACTACCAATGATGTCAGAAATAAGGTCTGAAGGAATGGAAGCAGGCTGAGTGGAGAGGGAAGTCAGGAAAAGGAGAAAGAGAGGGGAAAGGAGTTGCAGCTCCAGGAAACCAAAATATTACCTGCTTCGTCCTTCTCTCAGCCTCAGTGGAGGGAGGTCCTGAGAGTAGAAAGTCTCAAAACAATCTTTATGTTGTTGATGTTTCCTAAACAAGGTTTCACCTCAGTTTTTTTCCCCCTAAATCTATTCTCCCCCAGGAAGAATAGATTTAGGAAAAAAAAATGAGGCTTTGACTCTTTTAATTTATTACACGAATAAACAAAACAAACCAAAACAAAGACTTTAAACTTGCACTGCTTTGAGAATACTTCTTCAAACTGACATTTCTTAAATACTCGTTGCATATTTATTCAATATTTGGCAGAGAGGTGAAGATTTCTAAGGAGAAAGAAAAAGCAAGAAGATCTCCAATGACAATGTTCCATCCCTCCTCTAGAGCTCCAAAAAGTTCAACACTGAACTCAGCTAGAGAAGCAAGGGCTAACCATATCAGCCCACTGGAAAGCTATGTAGTGTGCTTCTGATTGTGGAGGATGGGTGATTGGACATCAAAGAACTCCTTCCCACCAAAGGAGGTCTGCCCAGAAGGTATCCAGCCATGCAATAGGAAAATAGAGACATGTATTGAAGATTCAAGATACGGGAAACATTGTACAAAGGACAACGACTCCTCAGTCCCCTTCAAAGTAGGCACCTTGGGACCTCACACGGTTCTCCCGATTGCCATCAGCTGCCCTGTCATATATTCCTGAATCTCATGGATGGTCTGAAATCTCTTCCCTTTCAAAGGTGATGTTAGTTTTGGGAAAAGCCAGAAATCACTGTGTGCCAAATCTAGGCTGTAGGGGGGCTGTGTCATCTGGGTGATTTGAAGTTTTGCCAAAAACCTCTGCACGAATCATTTCCACCGAAGAATGTTCAAACTTGATGCAAATTTTGATGCATATTCGTTGCTCTACGTGTTCAGTCATTTTGAATGTGAGGCCACACACACACATGCTCACTCAAGGCCAGTGAATCAGCATTGTTCACACATGTGCATTCCAGTCCACTCAGTCTCCTCGGCTGCCAGGTTACATCAGTGTCACCCACACCATTCTCATTGTATTAGCAAAGGCTGGACTTTTTTTCTGGACAGAACTTTTATATACTCTTTCCCTGAGTGTTTTTTTAAAGGTAAATTTCTCTTTCATTAGACATTTCTAATGATGCTCAGTGCCTCTAATAGACTGACATCTGGCCTGCTCTTTGTCAGTCAGGAGAGGGTAACACCTTGGGCCCTATTCATGATATTCTTGGTTTTACAAGGGAGGCCTCAGGAAGTAAATTGAAAACCATTAAAATCCTAACTGAATCAAAACTGTCGAACTTGCATTGATGAGTTATACCAGGTGTTTACTTATATTATCTCTCAGTGGTAAGGTTTGAAAGTGATTGCAGACTGTATATATCTTATTTTATGATTAGACTCTGCATTTGAAGAAGGCTATGTTGGTAATAAGAATGATTCATTATTTAAAAATGGCTGTAAAATAATGTAAGTATAGAAAATGGTAGCTAATATTTATGTCAATATTTCTAGTACATAGAACAGTACCTGAATAAGGACTAAATATTTGATAAATTGCTGAAAATAAATTACCTTAAATGTGGTGGTGATTTCTATTTTTTTCTTTCAAATTTAAATATCTATGTTGGAATATCATATTAAACTAAAATTATATAAAAACATGATAACATGAAGTACCTCTTGGGCATTAAACTGCTAAACAAATCTAAAGATTATGGTATTTAGGCTCTTTCAACTTAGTAAAGAGCTTTGAACCAATTGATATAAGTTGAAATATAATTACTAACTTATTTCCTTCTTGGTTAAGAAGACAATTTAGGCCCGGCTGGTGTAGCTCAGTGGATTGAGCGCGGGCTGGGAACCAAAAGGTCCCAGTTCGATTCCCAGTCGGGGCACATGCCTGGGTTGCAGGCCAGGTCCCCAGTGAGGGCCATGTGAGAGGCAACCATACATTGCTCTTTCTCCCTCCCTTCTCCTCTCTCTAAAAAATAAATAAATAAAATCTTTAAAAAAAAAAGAAGACAATTTAGGTGGTACACAATTAAATTTTGCCTTGTTTTCAGAAAATCTCATTCTGTTCTTTTGGACCCTTGGACAATGATATCTAACTAAAGAGATTTAGAGAGGATTAAAGGATATATTTTAATCAATCATAGCTTTATGTCACAAGAAATACATATAAATTACTACTTTTAAGTGAAACTTATTGAATATCTAAAAATAAAGGTATTATTAATGTGTGCCTAGTCGGCTCCAGGAATCTTAGATAGGTATTCTGTTTTCATTTACACAAAAACATGAAAAGTAGGCATTATTACACACATTCCTCTCAAAAGAAAATGAAATGGTGGTGATGTGCTAGGTGAGCACTGGGTAAACAGGAAACTCAGGTCCTGTCTTGAAGATGGTTTCTATTCAACTCCAGCTAATTGCTGCATGGAGGGACAGCATTCCTAGTTTTGCTATCACTTATGATTTTTCAAGAGAAGTCAGCAATTGGATTCTTATGTGCCACTTTCCAGATCAACGTTGAATAGTTGAGGCTCACGCAACTGAAGGTCCTTATCCAGTTCACAACACTCCAGCTGCACTGCTTTGCTTTCTATCAAACCATGCTGGCTCTGTGGCTTCCTTTGCTTGATGATTGGTTTCCTGGGCGATCTCTCTAATCTCCTCTGACATAGGTGAAACCATCAGAAGTAGGCACTGACAACATTAGCTCAGTAAAGAAACCCAAGTCTCTATTTATTAATTAGATATTTGCTACAATAATGCTACCTAACAAACAACTACAAATTATTAGTGTCACACAACAAATTCACATTTTTTTATTGCTCACAAGTTTGTGGATCAGCTGGGGCAGGTGTGCCTGAGACTGCAATATTTAAGGCAGCTCTGCTTCTGGTTGCCTGTTAGCTGGATGTCCCTCCAACAGGTGTCTATCACCATTGTTCAGTAGGCTAGCCGGGGTAGGTTTGCTTTACCTGATGGCTGCCAGAAGCCCAAGAGGAAAGGTAGAAACCTGCAAGGTTTTTTAAAAAGTAGACTTGAGATTGGCCAACTATGGTTTCAATCTATATGCCATTGGCAGAAAAAGAGAAAAAAAAAGGCTAAATCCTGAATCAAGGAATGAGACAGTCTTTCTTTCCACAATAGATCACATCAAGAGTATAGATGCAGAGAAGGAAGAAGGCTAAAAAGGTAGGGCCCAGTCATTCAATCTGCTATAATACCTGATCTCAATTCTGGAAGCAGTTCACTGCTTTTATTAAAAATATGTCAGGGAGTATTATCTAGATCCTCTGGGATCTTTCTTTTTTCTATTTGACAATGACCCAATGCCTTGTACTGCAGCAAATTTTCCTTAATATTCCCATTTCTCAATAACACTCTAATCTTGTCATTCTTATTTTATATCCTTTCTAATAAAACTGGTTTAATTTCCCACTTTATTTGTATACAATACTGCTTACTTATAATATTTGCTTCCTTTAAAAGGCTTGCCATACTAAAAAGCCATTAAAAGCCATTAAATTATCCTACTGAATTAAATATAGAAACATAGACCAAAGAAATAGGAATTAATATTGTACTGTCACAGAAAAGTATGTGCGTACCATTTAATATCAGCTGCACAGCAGCACCAATTCAGGGGAGTTTCAAACTGTAATTATTATTCATGGCACATTATTTTTGTATTCATAAAAAATTGTTCTATTATTTTATTTAGATTAAGTAAAATTGAAATGAGTATACAAACCCTTTTTAAAAGTACAAATATAACAAAATAACATTATGTATCTAAAACTTTAACAACAGCTTCATTATTTGAGTCAAAAATTTCACTCCATATAAGTTATAAGAAAATTGTTAGATATGGGCTTATGTATTTATTTTTAAGAATGTTCATCATATTTTTATTATAATAAACACAGGAAACATCTTAAATTCAACAAGTCAGAAATTTTAATGTGAATTTTATCATATTTATACAATGAAATATTAGCTCTCTTTAAAAAAATGTCCATAAGAATGTTAAGTAGGCAATGACTATAATCTAATTTGAAGGAGGGTAACACATTTTCAAAATTATATTCAATATTTTTAGACTTTTATGGGGGTCACAAATTACATTGATATTCTCATAAAAACTATAAACTGTTTAGGACAAAATGGCATGCAATTTTGGAGGATGAGAAATTCTAGAAGTCATTTTTGGGATGCTGGGTAAAGGAAGCCTGGTATATACTGTTATGACTTCCTTAAAAACAATCTGTATCTATTTTTATTTATAAAATTGTACACACATATAAAATGTTCAGGAACTGCAGCAGCAAGATGGGCAAAGATTTTGCAGACTTCGTATCCATTACAAACGCAGAGAAATGATGAATAGTACCAAGTCCACATGCACATATGCACACAGATGTATACAAAGATACACTAGAGAACAGCATTGAATTGAAGAAAAAGGACATCTACAAGTATAAAGACAAAGGGAGAGGCCAACATCCCAAAGGGGAATGGTCACTGATATGATGATACTCTGTTTCAGTTTTAGAGGAGGTTCTATACTGTAGCCCTGGGTTTTTAATGGTCTTGCAGATAGAAGATGTGACTCTTGCATAAAGGAGGTCTTCCATGGCTGAGGAATTTGATGGAGTTTTATTTATGGTATTATATTTGTTTTAAATACTAAAGTAATACAATTTTTTTGTCCTGGTATCTCAGGACTCAGAAGTTTGGGGTGTTCTTGATTAGGGAAAAAATGTAGGTAAGGGAGTGGACTTTGTTCTGAAAGAATAGATACCAGAGCCTGAAAATATACATTGCCAATAACAGATTATTAACTGTGCCTCAGTATGGTGCAAAGACTTTAGAGATGACATATCCAATTTTACATGATTTCTACATTTTACTAGAATACTTTTTACTCCTGCTTTCCCTTAAATAGAGCAAATATCCACAGATCCTTAATGGTTAGGGATTCTTGAGCACCAACTTAAAAACATTTTTTATCCCTCACAAAAACAAACACTGTTGTTTTCTCATGGAAATATTTTAAGTGTAGTCACAATTTTATCCAAGCAATTTTCAATATTTCCCAGTTAAGTTAAAAGCAAGTGTAAGATTGCTGCAAAAATATAGCTGCTACTGTGCATCTAGTACAGCTGAGCAATAATGCAGGAGTGAGTACCTCCCCTTGCCCAAAGCCAGTCATTGGAGAGAAACTTGAATAAGCAAATCATGTACAAGCTTCAGAAATGGACAGAGGGTGGTTGTGTGGGTCACCACAGAGAGCTCTCTGAGATTTCTTTAACTACTAAATATATTCAGTGTGTTCTAGTTCAGTGAAAAACTGTGATAAAAGTAAACTTGAAGTCAAAATCTAGTCCAGATGCCACCAACAACCGATCAACCTGACAACATTTGAATAAACTCTGTACTAAATAACAAGGCTGAGTTGTAAAACAAAGCAGTTGGTAATACATAAACTTCAGAGCAAAATGCTGACTGATACAGGTGTGCTAACCGTTGTGATTTAGAAATGTTAGGTTTCCATAGAAATATGAGAAATAATAGAAAGACCTTCATAAGTAATGATGATGACTTTTATATGTGTTTTAGAATTAGTCTCTGCATTTTGTAACCATTATAACATATAACATCACGGGTTCTGGATTCAAATTGACTGATGTTTAAATTCATTGCCTACCTCTCATAGGCAGTGTAACTTTCGACAAGTTACTTAATTTATTTGATTCTCAGTTTCCTCATCTACAAATGAAAGTAACCATCCTCTTTGTCTTAGGGTAGTGTCGGTGTTTCATGTGATGTTGAACATGATAACCGTTCAGTAACGTGAGCTACTTCAAGTGAGTTCTCTGAATTTTCTTTATACGTATCACATTATTCTGCCCACCCCCAGTCATTGCTAAAATGTTCTTTATTCCTTTCATGTGTAACCGCATACATTTCCAGGATGTCTGATGTGAGTAGGACGAACTTCAGGAGACACGAGGTCATCATGGCACACACTTCTCAATTAAAAAGGACAATGCTATCTAGCCTTTTTTTTTTTTTTTTTAAAGATTTGATTTATTTATTTTCAGAGAGAGGAGAAGGGAAGGAGAAAGAGCAATGTATTGTTGCCTCTAACATGGCCCTCACAGGGGACCTGGCCTGCAAGCCAGGTATGTGCCCCGACTGGGAATCGAACCAAGACCCTTTGGTTCCCAGCCCGTGCTCAATCCACTGAGCTACACCAGCCGGGCTGATATCTAGCTTTCATTGAGGAATCAATTCATGGAAGACAATATTGTGCTTAATATGCTTTAGCTAAATTCTTATAACATAATCATTATTTTCTCCTTTGACAGATGCTAAAAAAAAAAGGTGCAAAAGAGGAATTCATTGAAGCTAGTAACCAGCAGAGCAAGATTTCAAATTGAGACCTCTCAGATTCTAAACTCAGGCTGCCTACTTCCAATAGTGTTGCATTATGGATTGACCTGGGTGCCCTTCAAATATAGATGTTGAAGTTCTAACCTGAAGTACCTAAGAATGTCAGTTTTTTTTTTAAAGATTTTATTTTTATTTATTTTTAGAGAGAGGGGAAGGGAGAGAGAAAGAGAGGGAGAGAAACAGCAATGTATGGTTGCCTCTCACATGGCCCTCATGGGGACCTGGCCTGCAACCCAGGCATGTGCCCTGACTGGGAATCGAACCGGGACCTCTTGGTTCCCAGCCCGCGTTCAATCCACTGAGCTACACCAGCCAGGGCAGAATGTCAGTTTATTTTGAAACAGGGTAACACAGATGTAATTAGTTAATGTGAGGTCATAGTGGAGTAGGATTGGCCCGTAATCCAACATAAATGACATCCTGATAAAAAGGGATAATTTGGAACAGAAATTCACACAGGGACAAGACCATGTGAAGTTGAAGGTAGAAATTGGGGTGATGGAGCAGAAGCCAAAGAATATCAGCACCTGCCAGCAAACCAGCATCTTAGAGAGAGACACGGAACAGCTTTACCTGCACAGCTCTCAGAGAAAATCAACTCTGCTGACATCTTGATTTTGAACTTCTAACTTGTAGAACCGCAAGGAAATATATATGTCTACTGTTAAAACCACACAATTTGTGGCACTTTGTTAAGTCAGCTCTAGGAAACTAACACAGACTCTTTCAAAATACACAAATCTATTTTTTCCTTTTATTAGTATTTTCTGCATATTGATTCTTACTAATATTTAGGTAGACTAGCTAATCATTTTATTTTTGAAGCTTTCCAAAAATTTATTTAACCCATTAGAAAAATGGTCAGGCACTTGTAGTAGTATTACAGACTAGGTTGATCAAAACAATTTTCTTCTACCGACATAGAGGAAAGCTAAATAAAGTAACAAAAAATGTTTAGATTAGACAGCTAAATTCAAAAGGAGGCAAATTAGACAGAGCTGAGGAAAAATTAAATAAACTAAAAATAGGACTATGGGAATGATTCCCAAATTAATCTCAAAGATTTAAAATAACAGAAGTGAATGCATGAAGGATATGCTAAGAAGTTGTAACATATGTGTGTAATAGTACTTCTCTAAGAAAAGAATAGAGAGAATAGGGGAAGGAGAGGCAATATTCAAAGTGTAAATTAATAAAAAGTATTCAAAATTGAAGAAACACATGAATCCTGAAGCAGTGCAATGAGAATCAAAATGACTTAAAAATGAACCCTTACTTCAAAGTTTCATTTAAAAAATTGTACTAAGTATAAAAAAACCCCTAAAATTTCTAAAAAATTATGACTACTATACTGACAACAGTCATAGTAGAGAAAAGAAGATAGTGAAAGTATTCATTTAATGTTTTGAGATAAAATAATCGTCACTGTAGAATTGTACATCCAGTTGGGCTTTAAATGAAGAGTGAGGTCAAAATAGACATTGTCATTCAAAGGAAGACAGAACTGACCAGGCACAGATCTTGCTGAAAGAAGTACTAGTAGAAGTATTTTAAGAAAATAGCATTTAGCTAAGAAAGTATAGTGTAGTATAAAATAAAGAGCAAATAAATTACTGAATGTATTAACTACAAATAGAATTAATGATAATAACTAAGTTTGAAGGCTTAAATTCAAAATATAGACATGAATGTTGGCAGGGGAGATTATTATTTTTTTCTAAGGTCTTTGTATTTATTAACATTAAACATGATTAAAGTCTTTGTTAAGACAAGTATTAAGCCATTAAACCTAAAGCAAACTTTCATTACTAAGAAACAGATATAAAACTGCTACTGAGTGATAATTATATTGTTATTGTTTTTCTGTACTATGTTGAAGAAAAAGGCACAGAGGACTGAAAAATGGGACAAAAGCTGAATTCATCATGGATGTAGACATACATGACAGTTAAAAGAAAAGAAAGAAATTGAAAGTTCTGCTTTCAGTCTTGCCAATCTAAGCAAAGAAGTATAATGAAACTTTGACTAATAAAGAATGGGAAAATAATGTAAAAGAAGGAAAGAAAGTACAGTATAGGAAAACACACAAAATAAGGGAATATATCCAAATGCACTGTTAGCCTCAAAAAAAGTAGGTGGATGCAACTTCACTGCTTAAAGTTAGGGATTTTCCAATTGAATTTTCTAAAGCTATAATATGCTTACAAGAGACATGCCTTAACATAAAGTTTCCATCAGTCAGACTGAAATTAAGCATATACAAAGAATGTTACCATAGGAAGGCAGTGGCAGTGCCAAGGAGTCTCTCCCATTGGCCAAGACAGCGGCAGAGGGAGGTTCTCACACTGGGTGTGCAAAATCTAGAAATATGAATGGGTAGGGCCTGAGCATGCCACAGGCTTGAAAGATGTATGGACAGGGCCCCAAGTACGCCCAAAGCCAGCAAGATTATTGGATAGGAGGAATATAAAAAGCTCCCCCTTCCTTATCCCTAAAAGAACTGCAGGCTTGAGCAGAAAGATGAGATGGCTTTTGAGTGGGGACTCCACAATTCTCCCAGGTCATCAGGTGCCCAAATAAAACCTCCTTCCTTTTGTACCAGCAGCTGCTTCATGAGTTTGGCTTTCATTGTGGCAGGCAGCCAAACCTCTGTTTTATTCAGTTACAAAAGATATATAAAGTGATACCAACCTTAAGAAAGGTTATATAGTAATATTAAAATCAGGTAACATTGATTTTAAGTAAAATATATTTATAAATTGGGTTACTATTCAAATGTAAACTATGAAATGGTAGAATTTTTTCTTTTGTATTGATCAATATATTCTAAGCATATAGAATAGTACTCAGAACATACGTACTCAGAAAGGTTTGTTGAGTGAATACTGCATTAATACTAATAGAAAAAAGTTATCAAGGAGTTAGTGCAACTCCAATTACATAGAGATTCAGAATCTATATGTAATTGACAACTTCAAAATATAATAGAGCACACCTTATATTAATGTTACATGAATACAATTGAGTATGTGCACACATACACACACAGAATTTTAGAAATATAAAAAAATGAGGCAAGCAATTTGCAAGAAACTGTAAAACTGGCAAAAATTACTCACTACCATCTGCCAGACTATGCCACCTGTTTGAGCTAGACTATGTGACTGCTAAATTACAGGTACTGTGACACATACCAATAACCTTGTTGTGTAATATCAAGCTTGTATTCTTGTCTTGGTTTATTTAATAATGGCATGAGGTGCACAGATAAATCAGTCATCTTGTTTAGCTGAGTCCCTGATGCTAAAAGGACAAGGTGATCTTCAAATTCTGTTTTCATTGTGATTATGTTGCTGTCTCCTCCACATTCTCCAATAGCATCTGGTGAGCATGCAATGTGAATTGTCAATTCCACTCTGGCTGTAAAACTGGTCCAGGTTCAGCAGAGGGTGTAGGAGCAGATGGTAAACAATACAAGATCCCACAAGCTCCACTAGCTAAATATACTTCAACAAGATGCCTGACTCATTTTTTCCTCATCCTTTTCTCTTATCAAGCGATGCTACAAAATTTGGCAAGGGTTTCTAGACATAAAGCTAGGGTTGTGGTGTTTGAAGGTTGGCTGAAATTCAAAATCCAAAAGAAATAACACAGCTCTGAAAACTAGCTTGATAAGACTGAAACTCAGAACTCTTTATTTCTTTACTTATGACTATCGTATGTGGCTACACCCATGATGAATTCACCTTTTGTCCCATTTTTCAGTTTTCTTTGCCTTTTTCTTCCACATGGTATAGAGAAACAATACCATTGTAATTCTCACGAACAGTTTTATACCTATTTAACTAAAGAATCACCTAAGCCACTAAGACTTAGCTAATAAAAACGTGTCGTTACCATCATCACTTTACCAAATTTACAGTTTAAAAACTGGGTTAAGTATATATCTGGGCAGGATAAGATCTGTTTCACCATCACAGAGTGTTCCATTTTGCTTGCATATTGTCATTGCAAATCACGGACTGGATTTTTGCCCAGGTGGACACCTACTTAACCTATTGGAAAGAGCTCTGAATCCTCATTAACTTTTGTAGGGGTTTCTTTTGTGTTTTTGTTTAAAACAGTCTTTTATTTCTTTAATGGCTCTATGTTCCTACCTAAGGGCCAAGTCCACACCAATATACTTGTTAGAGTAAATTATTTGAACATATTTCTGATAGCATTCTTAAAGGTTAAATAGAAAGGACCATTAGATGATGCCAAAGTGAGAAAGAATAATGAAAATTTAGTTGTTAATATTGATGTAATGCAGTAGGAAGATAAAAACAGCTCCAGCTATGTAGTATTTTCCAATAGAAAACCATTTCATTTCATTATATAAGGTAATGTCCAGAATGTCTGCAAAGGAGCTTAGTGGTTAATTTACCCCAGAAAAATGAAATGAACTCTGTGATCCTTCAAGACAGAGAGTACCATTGGCTCAACAGTGAGATTAAAAACCAACAATTCTCTCAAGGAGAGACACATTTCTGTCACATGTTTATGTGCTTTGGTGAAATTAACAGATCCTTAGGGGATGACTTAATTAATTAGAAACTCTATTTTGAGAACAACATCCACTAGCAGAAGAATAGATTCTCAAGACAATATAATGGATAGAAAAACAAGGATAATTTTGTCACAGGGTCAACTGTCCAGATAGGTAAGAATATTTCTGACATTTGGTTATCTAGTTTGCAGAACTCTTAAGAGGTCTGGAAGGACATATCCATTACTTAAGCAAAAAACAAAGTAATACAGTTGGTGAAGCAAAAACAAACTAACAAAAAAATGGTCTCACTTCTTTGAAACAAAATGTGCTAATATGCTCATTAAAACCAAAATTTCATCTCCTTGGCATATTACATAAATCATGGTAGGGAGTGGACGATCAAATTGGGATTAGAAGAATAGAATCCTCCTATTGGGTCCTAGAATATGGAGAATCAGTCCCAAATATGAATCTTGAGTAGAATTCAAATTATCTAAGTGGGTACTAGACTTAGCGGGTGATCATTTTGTAAAGTGTATAAATGTCTAATCACTATGTTGTACAGTTGAAACTGATGTATAATGTGTGTCAACTGTAATTGTAATATAAATTTAAAAAATAAAATTAAAAATTTCCTTTATTCTACAAGAAATATTGGAAACATGTGTATTTATGGTTTGAGAATGACCTCAGGGTCCGAGATGTGTAGGAAGAAAGGCTGTACAATATCACTGTGGACAGAGGCTGTTAAATGTTGGGTCCTTGAAAGCAGATACTAAGACAGAGACTGGGTTGCAAGATGTTTATTCAGATTTAGCACCTGTGAAAAGCAAGATAAGGAAGAGGATAAGAAGCAGAGTTAGAGAACAAAGTAGTAATGCTGAGAACCAAGCCTCAGGCAGGGCACTCTGGATTGGATAACAACTGTGAAAGTTGTCTTTCAATGAGTTGAAGTGGCCGTTTCACCTCCCTCAGTCACCAGGTACTGGAAGAGTAAGAAGAGCAAAGTGCCCCTCTGGCTAAGGTAGATATTGAAGGAATGGCACAGCAAGCATCTTCTGATCACTCCCTTCACAGCTGGACAGAATCTGGGCAGCACATCCCCTTGTCTGCTAGAGGGGCTTAAAGAGGAAGTGTCCTCTAAGAGAATCTGTGCCACAAATGTCCATAAAACATAAGGTAATGATGGTGAAGGACCCAGCTTGCATTGTTTTATATTTGATAGCTATTTATATAGCTGGTCCTTTCCCCTATCAGGAATGATTAACCCAAAAGAGTTCTCTTTAGTGTAACTGGAATCCATTGAAAACACTTGCTGAAAATAAAGATTATTAACTATGATCCTCACAGATTCTGTTCATGGGATCAGTGATGAGTTCTGGGATTAGCATTTTTGCACATCAGCAATGCCAGTGTGGGAGATATGCTGCTGGTACTTTGCCCTTGGAGAAAAATATCCCTAAAGCATCATTAAACTCTACTACCTACAATAGTCCTGTGCTCCAGTGTCTGGAAAAAGAGGTCATTATGCAAGAAAGGACAGAAAGGAGTAAAAGGAGCCCACCACATGCAGAGCACAAATGAAAAACAAAACAAAAAAGAGTGGTTAGGGGACAAGTACTAGAGAGAAGCAGGCTGTAGGCTTCTGGGACAGATATGAAAAAAAACTGTCCTTTGCCAATGTTCCAAGGTAGACGATGTTTGGAAGAAGAGAGCAGATACTTCTAAAACACAAATAATGGGCCAAATGATATATTTATTTTATCAGGAAATGACAATTGCGTATAAAGACAGACGGGAAATACGAGATTTCAAAGTATCAAAGTTCCCCAAGTGTCTTCAGCTGACATAACAATCCTCAGGATTTCCCACTACAACTGGATCAGCACAATAAATGTCTATTTAGACCTAAATTCTCCAAAAAAATTCTCATAAATCTTATATCAAAGTGTAGAAGAGTATAGCTCTGGAACCAAGAGACAGTGTTAAAGACTACTCGTTATCCTTCATTCAGCATCTTTAAAATATTTTATTCATTATTAAAGAGACAGTTCTGTATTATCAGCATTAGATCTCTTGATTTATACCATGTGAATATATTTGACACTTTTATGTAGAGCAATGAATAATTTAGTAATCTGAGGCCACCTGATACTGAGCAGCACTTATATTTGAAATGCCTAAGAATTTGTATGGATTTAGTTTAAACCTAGAAACAGTGAAAAATGTACTAACAACAAAAAATAGAGATGTGTGAATATTTAATATTTACTTAATTTTTCTATATATATCAAGTCTACATGTTTTTATATAACACTGCCCACAAAACTTTTAAAATGCTTGGAAGAATGCAGAACATTAATTATAAATAAATTTACCTGCTTCACTAATTTCAAAGTGGTCATTCATATATTAGAATGAAGGACGGGGAGGTAAAAAGACACCTAGTAACATGGTGAGGTTTGATATGATCTTGATTCTTTGGTTAAATTGTAAAAACACACAATTATGATCCTAGAAAAATTAATAATTGGTGATAATGACATGACTTTGATTAGCTCATTTTTATTAAATGTAGTTGCCTGCTCTGTTACCTAGAGACTTCACAAATTAAAAACGTCTGTTTCTGGCCCTGGCTGGGTGGATCAGTTGGTGGGAGTGGGAGTGTCATCCCATAAACCAAAAGGTTGCAGGTTCTATCCCTGGTTGTGGCGCATATAGGAGGCAACCAATCATTGTTTTCAGTCTCTCTCTCTCTCTCAAATCAATAAGCACATCCTTGGGTGAGGATTTAAACAAAAGGTATACCTGGAAATCAGAGATCTAAAGCAGTGACAGCTCTGTTGAGTGACTCACACTTAGCTGGGTTAACAGTGTGTCTGCATTGGTCTGATTCACTGGCAAATTTCACTGACTGGTGTTCTAGGTGCACTGAACCTCTCTGCAGTAGACCAAACACTAGTATACTTGTGCACTTCTGCTCTGTCAGTGATCCCTTCCATAAACAAGAGTCACTTGTGTTTGCAAAGCACCTTGCAGGGAGCCTATATCAGTCACTCCCACAATATTAGTATCTTTCTCTCTTTCCTTCTCTTGTATGTAAAAATGCCAGAAATTGATAGAGCAAGAAGAGAAGCAAACTGCATTATTAGTACGGCATTTGAAATGTCATAAGATAGTATTCAGTACATTGAATATAAAAATATGGCAATATACAGAAACAAAGAACCTACATTCTATTATTCTATCCTATCCTATCCTATTCCATTTCATTCTATTCCATTCTGTTCCACTCTGTTGTATCATATTATGATATACTATATTGTATTACACAAGAGGCATAATACTTAAAATATAATGTTGGGAATTCTATGGGTCTCCTAGAGTTTTTGAGCTAGAAAGGGGGCATAGATAATTATTTATCTCAGTGTGCACACTTGCCAAATCAGAAAACAGACTCACAGCAAATATTAACATCCATGGATTACTTGGATCAGGCACTGTGTTGATTATTTTATATACATTATTTAATGCAATTTTCACAAAATCACCCTAAGATAATTGATATTTTCATGTGAAAATTACATTCTGCATTTTATAGATGTACAAGGAACTCTTGATAAAATATATTTAATTATTAGCTGCAGAGATTAAAATCTATCCTCTTACCCCCAAATTCACTTTTTCTGCTTTTTGTCAGATCATAGATAAAGGACAGTAAAGATTTTAATTGAGTTGACAGGAGACAGACGAGGTAATGATTCATTTATGTTAGCTTTAATTAAGAGAGGGAGTTACAGTGATAAACTCAGCGACTTCCAGTGCCAGGCAGGAGCCCTAAATACGTGCAGGAGTCATTGTTACTGCGGTGCACTGCGTATATCTGAGCTTACCTAAAGGCATTCCCACTCAATGTTTAAAAATTGAACTGGCCTAGTACAGCATATCTGCCAGAGAGTTACCAATTTACAAGTTCTGAAGGAAAATGAAAGCAACGGATCTGCAAAACTAAGTCTGGAAAACATTCTGGGCTTGAGATGGAGGCAATAAATTATGTAGGAAGACACAACAAAAAAGAGATAACCAATAAGAGTAAAAAGCTAAGGAACGGGCTGAACCATCTCAAACAGCTACTTATGTGTAGGGAGGGCAATGAAAGTAAAGAGAGAGGGGAAAAGAAAAGTTTTGGCAATCATCCTTAAATGCCAATATGAGTATTTGAATTTTAGCAGAATGAGAAAGGAACACACTTAGAGATGTGCCAAAGATATCCCTACTTTTTGCTAGGTTTACCTTCTGTATACATGGGGGGAACCCAAGAAACCCAGAATTTATTTACAAAAATTGTATATTTATTCTTACATGGTTAAACTTCAGTCACTTTTAATGTACTCTCCATTTGATGCAATGCCTGTATCAAGACCTTTTTTCCACTGCTCAAAACAGTTTTTGAACTCATTGACTTTGATGTCTTTTAGTGCTCCAGCCGTGTGTGTGTGACCTCCTCATTGGCAAACATTTCCTTTGGAGGATTTTGTTTTATCCCAGGAAACATCCAAAAAAAAAAAAAAAAAACCCTACAAAAAACTGCTTGGGTGAGATCAGGTGACAGGGTCATGTCATTTTTTATCGAAAACTGCCGAACACCCAGCACGGTTGTAGGCAGGTGTGCTTGTAAATCACCCATCATGAAATGAGCAAACATGTTGAAAGAGTCTTCAAAAAATTCACTGAAGCACATCAAGGCTAGCTAGTACACTGCTACAGACAGTTTCTCAAAACACTCAGCTAGGGAGGGAAGCTTGTACTGCAAGGGACCCGCCCTTCAAAGATAATCCATTTTGGTTCTGTCTCATATTATGTTTTCATAATGTTAAAGGGGGATCTGACTAGATTGCTGAGGAACTTGGAAGCATCCTGGAGGTGACCTGAAAGAGCCTACTTTGCCTGGAGTGGGGAGGGAAGCGCCAAATGCTGTGGGATTGACACTGCAGCCAGTGCATGGTAGATTGTCATACCCCTAGGTAAGGATAAACAAAACAGTGCAGCTTGCGACACAGTAGGAGGAAGCTGCACGGAGTAGGCAGGGGCTGAAAAGTTCACAACGCAAGCGTACTGTGGAGGTTAACGTGGTAGCAAGAGGAGGAGCAGAGAGACACTGCGCAGACTCATGAGTGTGATGAATCTTAGCCTGATTTGCCTGGGAATTTGCACACTTCCACTGTTAATGTGATTTTGGGCCCAGACTTTTAAACAAATGGCGTGTGGATTCTAAATCCTTTTCTCTTCCCCTTACTCACCAGGTCAAGGGGCGAGAGCACTCATAGGTGCATGCTGGAATCACCCTCCACTTTTTCACTTTTCCTGCCCCTTGCTTGTCTA
>PVJI01010563.1:39510-59957 GCA_004026765.1 Micronycteris hirsuta
GGGCCTGCAGACAGACACAGCTGCACAATCAATGGAGTAGTCAGGCAGCTGCTCCGGGCCACAGAAGAAGATGTGGAGAGGCAATGGCAATGCTAGCCCCACAAATGCACGCTCCAAGGAGAGAGAGCCTAAAGCCAAAGAACCATTTGCGCAACAGCCTTGGGCTCCAGAGGGACAGATAAGAAAGGAACGGGTTTCTGGACACTGACTCTGGCGCTGGGGGTGGCTGGGTTCTTGCTGTGCTTTGTGAAAAAGATTGGCCTGGAGCTGGGGAGTGCCGGCTACCCCAAACTGGTCAACTTTTTAATAAAGACCTTTTTCCTTCCCTAATCAACTTTTGTGTTATGTCTGTGTTTGGCAGCAAGTGGCTGAATCCCACTTTGTTCAATAACAATAAGAGCCTTTAGGTTTTAAAGTTTTTAATAGGGACTTACCAAAGATAATAACTTTCAAGAGTCACTAGGTAGAAAGTAGAAGAGCCACAATTCAGATTGTGTCTGTTCAATTTCAATACAAACATCACAATACCACATAGTTTTCTACATGAAATACTAGATCCAGGTGTCAGTATAAAGGACTTCTGCAACTGGTCAAGAGTTGAATGGAGAAATCCTTGGTTAAGGTGGTGATTATGGGACCAGAGAAAGGTATGCTTGATTAAAAGCAAGATTAAGTATAATAATCAACAGTTATTGTTACGTACTTATTATAAATCCCTATCACTCTAAGTACTTTGTTCATCTTAGCTAATTTTATCTTAAAAGAAACCTATGTCAGAAGTACCAGCATCATTTACAGATAACTGAGACACTAAAGTCTATGTAACTTGTTTAAAGTTAAGCAGATAGAAATGGTGAAAGATAATATTTTAAGCCACAAAATTGAACCAATATTTTCTTAACCAATAGTAAAATATGTTGATCATTTAAGGAAAGTGTGAAAAGGGGAAAGACCTTTGGACCCACTACATTTTTAAAAATTTTATTTATTTATTTGTAGAGAGAGTAAGGGAAGGAGAAAGAGAAGGAGAGAAACATCAATGTAAGACAGAAACATCTACCTTATGCTGACCTACAGGTACTGAATGCACAACCCAGGCATGTGCCCTGACCAGGAATTTAACCTAGGACCTGTGGTTTCACTTCGTAGGATGATGCCCAACCAACTTAGCCACACTGGTCAGGGCCAGACCTATTAGTTTTCATTCAGCATAAATATGTCTTCAACAGATCATTTCAATTAGAGAAGCAGAATAATAATAATGTCTAATTTCTGTATTCTAATGCTCACAGAATTTTATCTTCACCTTAAATTGTATTTAGAGTTTTACCCTCTAATCTCCATTAGGTACCTGCAAACTGAAGAAAAAAATTAGGGAGGAAAAGTCGGTGGAGCAAACTGAATCTATCAAATAAATCCAAGTGAAGTCTTCCTAGAAAAAGACATATTAACAAAGTGATCCTCAGGTCATAAACATGGCTCATTTTCTCTACATATTCCACTACTTGTTGACAGGATATGGAGTAATATGTCTGGTTTCCCATTACTGTATGTATTACTGTATGAAATCAAGTGTTGTCATTCTCTAATCATTATGTAAATAATCTTTATATGAATAATTATATACTACATGTACAAAGAAGGCATGTATCTATTGTATAGCTTTCCTTTCTTCCTCTTCCACAAGCGTTGGTATATAAAAGTTACAGAAATATTAATATGTGGAGATGTTTAGTAATTTCATTTAATAAAAACCTGTAATTTGGGGAGAGACTCTACAGAATGTTCCATTTCCATAACTGTGATATAAATTTCAAAATCAGAGTTCCATCAACAGGAAGAAAAACTACCATTAGCTAGAGACAACAACTTTACTCTTGATGAAAACAATAGATTACCACTTTCAAAACTACACCACATAAACAATGTTTTTCTCTTTAAGCAAAGATAAGCACCCTATTTTTTTAAAGGAACATACTTATTTTCAATCACCTTAAATGACAATGGAAATTAAGAAGATCCTACCATAATAGACAAACTATTGCAAGACAGCAAATCTAATAACAACATGAATTTATATAGATCTAGTTTCAAGAGTAGAATATGGAATATTATTCATAATAAGCAGGGAATGGGAAGAAACATTGCTTAGTACACAAAAAGAAGGAAAGAAAACCTAGTTAGTACAAAATACTGAATGTATATAGACTGAATGCTGAATAAAAGGCAAAAGCAATGAATTTATCTACATTGCCTTGGAAGACAATTGGAGGAATTGGTAAATTTCTAAATAGTCACATAAAGTTGAATAAATACTCCATATTAACACATTACAGTTCTTTTGGTTACCAGTGACAAAATGAGACTCTGGCCACCTTAAGTCAAACAGGAAATATATTAGAAAGAGGAAGGCTATATTTCAGAGCACACTGAAAAGCCACAGAAGCAAGGAAGCCAATGGAAAAGTAGGTACCTGGAAACCTCGTAAGTTCTTACTAGGGATGTTAATAAAACATTCATTAGACAACAATACTAAATTTATCAGAGTTTCAAAATTTCCAAGCCTCTTTATCCCTCAGGTCTGAATTTTACCTTTGAATTAGGTGCACAGTTTTTGAGCAGCCAATTTAGGCAGGGACTGTCATGTAGGAAAGAACTGGCAGTTGCCGTCTACTCCTGTTTGAGGAGAAATCCCAAGACAGGATTTTGAGCTGGAAATTCCTACAGTGAATGTAGATATTTAAAAAAATAAAATAAAAGACATATGAACATTACATTGGTTTCTAATTGAAAAATGATGCATCTGCAATACTAAGAGAAAAATCTGATCATATATTATAGCAAACTAATAATATTACTGTAAAAATGTAGACATGGAGTTGTTACCATTTCTTTCAACATCTTTACCCAAGAGATACTAACTCATTTTAAAATACATTTTTACAAAATTGTATTTATTTATCTTTAGAGAGAGTGGAAAGGAGGGAGAAAGAGAGGGAAAGAAACATCAGTGTGTGGTTGCCTCTCATGCGACCCCTACTGGGGACCTGGCCCGCAACCCAGGTATGTGTCCTGACTGGGAATTGAAACTGCAACCTTTTGGTTCATAGACTGGCACTCAATCCACTGAACCATACCAGCCAGGGCTTAAAATCCATTTTTTAGTTTACATATTTATTTTGTATGAGTTAGGTAATATTCCAAAAAATGTAGAAAAATTCAGAATAAAATACTTATTCTTACTACCCAAGTGTAACCCATATTTTATGATGGAAATAATATTTTTTTCTATAGCTCTTTTAGATCTTACTTTTGAGGAACTAAAAAATTATAGATATAATTCAACCATCCATTCTCATTCTTATCCAGAAGTAACAATTTTCCTGAAGTTGGTGTTTACTATTCTTATCCATTATTCTGAAGATTTCACACATAACCAGTGTGTGTGTGTGTGTGTGTGTGTGTGTGTGTGTGTGTTAAACTTACATAAATGTTATCATACAGTATCTAACACCAACTGGTTTTTATCCTGAAATAACATATTTGTGAGATTGGGTCATGTTAATACATGTAATCTCAGTTCATTCATTTTAAATGCTAGACAGAATTCCATTGTATGATTTAACATCCATATTGACAGGTAAACTGGCTGTTACTTTCCTACTTCTTGCCTGCCTGTCCACCTAAGTCTAATGCAGTATGGCATCACATAATTATACTAATCAATACAGGAGGATGGAGAGTTCAAATAGAACAGTAGAGAAGAAAAGAAAACCTAGAAATAGACCCATGTACATACAAAAATATAAATCACAGAAGATCTTTGAGGATGTGATTATGAAACCATGTGAAAGAAATGGATTCACAGATTCTTCATAGAAGTATTGTATGAAGTTAACAATAACACAAACAAATGTATAATTTTAGATTATGTGTATGGGCTTGAAGTAGTGTAATTTCTGTAAGAACATACAAAGCTATGTGATAAGAAAAACTTGATAAGTTGAGTTTTACTAAAAATGAATGCTCTGTTTTTAAAAGGCAGATTTTTTTAATGGCAAGAAATGAAGGCATTTACAATCCATGAAATATACAAGGAATGAGTATTCAAAAATCTGAACTCCTAAAAATAAGAATAGGACCCATATTTTAAAAAAATATGCAAAATGAATAACAATTTCTGAAGAGGTAACCTGAATGGTCAGTAAACATGTAAAAAAATGTAAAACATCACTAGTGATCAGAAAAGCAAAATTAAAACAATTGGTATTCTATTCCACACCAGAGAAAAATATCACAGTATGGTGTAAACAAATGGTCAGTGTATGTAGTAAAAGGAGACATGCCATGCTGGTTGGAATTTAAACTAAAATAACCATGAACATATAAAAGAAGCAATATCTATGAAACTTCCCACACCTAGACAAACTCTTATCATTATGTATGATCATTACAACACTTAAAATCATAAGCAAAATTCACATCAGTAGAAAAATGGTAACTTTTTTGTTTGTTTTCATAAAATAGAAAAGTAAACACTAGTAAAAATGGTGAACTAAAGGTACATATGTCAATATAAAGAGATCTCTATAGAATAATTTTAGAATATTCATGGTAAAGAAATACATACAGTATGCCATCAATTATAACAGTTTAAAATATGAATTAATGCTACATTAATGTGCATTAATGTAAACTAATGTCATTGTTTAGAATTAAATATTCATGTTAAACTTTAAAGACATATATGAAATTGATACATATCAAATCAGTAGTTACTTCCATGGGAGAGAATGCGGAATGTTATCCAAGATGAATATATAGGAATCTAAGACAAATACCATATGATCTCACCATTAACAGGAACCTAATCAACAAAACGAATAAGCAAGCAAAGTATAGCCAAAGACATTGAAATTGAGAACAGGCTGATGGTGATCAGAGGGGAGAGGGGAGGGGTAATGAGGGAAAAGGGTGAATGTTTACAGGAACAATTATAAAGGACACATGGACAACAACAAGGGGGGGTGGAAATGGGGGAGGGAGGCAGGGAGGGCTGGGGTGGTGGGGAGGGGTTGGGGGAAAAGGCAGAAAACTGTACTTGGACAACAGTAAAAAAGTAAAAGTAAATAAAAATAAAAATTTGCAATTATTCTAAATCGTCAGAGAATATTAATATTCAATGTAGTGTTCTCCATACATTTATGTATGTTAAAATATTTGTTACTAACAGAAATGCAGTAAAATCATTGAATGTATAGCCTTTCTTCCAAGTATAAACCGAGATATAATCATTTAAGTAATTTCTGTGTTAATATTTTAAATTTTTAGTAGATCAATAAAATAAAAATAGAATATCTAAAATAGGCTCAACTTTCCATTAGAATTTAAGAGATAAAAACCAGAAACTACCATAGAAAAATACGCAAAATCCTCAATCTGATATTTCATAGAAGTATAAGTGACCTTGCATCTACACGTCCTTCTAAATGACATATTACACTTATATAAAGTTTATATTTATAATTATCTAGATATCTATTTATCTATATCTTTATATCAAATTAGAAAGAAGCCAAACTATTATCAGAGTTAGTTTAATAGAGATAAGATTCCAAGCCCAGCACAAATAGCAGCCATTTGCAGATAGGTTTGAACCTTACACTGTATGGCCCTGGCCAGAACACAGGCAGTGGCCGATCTTATATGTACTGACAGCAATCAAGTCTCAACTACAACAGGAGGGTGTACACAGACATGGTGGGTGTTTAAGTACCTAGCTTGCTTAATAGGGGAGGCTGTGCCACTACAGCACACCTAATCCATTAGGTCACTCTACCAAGCCTGGGAGATGTAGCAGCTCTACCTGATACATAGAAACAAACACAGGGATACTGCCAAAATGAGGAGACAAAGAAAAATGCCCTAATGAAAGAACAGAGCAAAACTCCAGAAAAGGAACTAAACAAAATGGTAAAAAGCAATATACTAAATGCAAAGTTCAAAACACTGGTTGTGAAGATGCTCAAGGAACTTTGTGAGGACCTCAACAACATGAAAATGATCCTGTCAGAAATGAAGGATAAACTAATTAAAGTAAAGAACAGTTTACAGGGAATCAACAATAGAATGGATGAAGCTGTGAATCAAATCAGCAATTTGGAATAAAAAGTGGCAGAAATAACCAATCAGAACAGCAAGAAGAAGAAAGAATCCAAAAACATGAAGATAGTATAGGGAGCTCTGGGAAAACTTCAAGCATACCAACATTTATGTCATGGGGGTGCCATGTGAGAAGAGAGAGAGCAAGAAATCGGAAGCCTTTTTAAAAAAATAATGAGAGAAATCTTCCCTAACTTGGTGAAGGAAATAAACATGCAAGTACAGGAACCATAGAGAGTCCCAAACAAGATGCACCCAAAGAGGACCATACCAAGACACATCATAATTAAAATGCCAAAGGTTAAAGACAAAGAGAGTTAAAGGCAGCAAAAGTAATTAGTTACCTACAAGGGCGCTCCCATAAGACTGTCAGCAAATTTCTCCAAAGGAACTTTGCAGGTTAGAAGGGATTGGCCAGAAATAATCAATGTGATGAAAAATGAGGGCCTACAACCATGATTACTCTCCTCAACAAAGCTATCTTTAGAATCAAAGGACAGATAAAGAGCTTCCCAGACAAAATTAGCTAAAGGAGTTCATCACTACCAAACCAGTAAAGGGTCTTCTTTAAGAAGAAGACTATCAAAAATATGAACAATAAAAGGGCAATAAATACATATCTAACAGCAATTAAATCTAAAAATCAAAATAGACAAGCAGTACAGAAACAGAATCATGGACAAAGAGAATGTTTTGATGGTTGCCATGTGCGGGAGTCAGAAGGATGGGTGGAAAAAGTGAAGGGATTAAGTACAATATGGTGGTTCCAGTATAGTCACGGGGAAATAAAGTGAAGTCTAAGAAATAGAGTAGCAAAAGAACATATATGCATGACCCATGAACACGGACAATGGTGTGGGAATTGCCTGAGGGGGTGGGGGGGCTGGGCACAGGGGGTCAGCGGGGGAAAATTGGGACAACTATAATAGCAGAATCAATAAAATATAATTTTAAACAGATATTAAGTGATTTTTAATTTGTAATTTTCTAACATAAAAATGTTTAAAATTTTTTATTTTGTTTTATTAAAATTATATACACATGGTTTAAAAATTTATATATTATACACAATAGCCACTGTCCATTTTCACCTTTTCCCCCCCTTCCCAGAGACAGCTCCTTTAGAACATTTTACATGATTCTATTGGCATTTACTTGTAAATCTCTCCATATTGCTACTTGATTTTTTTTTTTTTTGTGGAAGATAATAGAACATTTTAGATACTATTTATGGACTTTTATTTTGAAAAATACAAATTTGGCTCCAATGGGGTCTGTCTCCAACACACTGCACATTACCTGCCACTTCATCCTCTCAGTACCTCTGTGTCATATCATGGATGGGGTTAGCATTCAGTGTTTACATTGCCACGTTGATGAAAACACTGTATACAGCAGAGAAATGTCAGACATTATGATTACTCTTAAATTTTTTGCAAATTTTGGTGCTTGCTTTCTTCAGCTGATTGTGGTAAGGTTTTTGTCTTCTACAAATTGTGTTATTTGTGCTGCCGTTATTTTCTTGCTTTTCTAGTAATAAGCTAAGTGTCACCTCCCCCACCCCTGCTGGTATATATTATAACTCTTTTCTGTTTTTCACTTTATTTTTACTCCTGAAGCTATTACAAATGTCGCCATTTTCTTCCCTTTGCCCACCTCCACCCATGTAATTAATTGTAAATTTATCTTGTAAAGATATCCCTTCTCATAAAACCCATCCCAGGCCAAATTTCTCTGGTTATTCTTTTAACCTGTTTAACAGCTCTCATCTTGTGATTGGTAATTTCCCCACTTTATTCACTGAATCCCTTACTCCCAGGATTTGTCTTCTTTCTTGGTTTATTCACAAATTTTAATTGAGAACATCTTCCAATATTTTTTCTGAAAATAAGTGCATGGGAGATAAAAGTCTTTTGTGTCCTGGTCACAGATTTCTAGATTGTAACACATTATCTCATCAGAAATCATGACCTTGGTCCTATTGTTTTCTAGCTTCCAGTATTGCTATTCTAACTATTTTATTTCATATTAATATTCCTTGTGAAAGCTTGGATATCTCTCCTTGTTCCAGAGTACTGACTTTTCATTAAGTGTCCTGATGTGAATCTATTTTTATCCATACTACTGTAGACATAGTGGATCTAATCTATGTAGAAGTATATACCCTTATATTCTGGAAACTTTTCATAAAATTCTTCTCTTTGATGACTTCTTATTCTATATTTTTTGTTTTCTATCTCTGAATTACTCATTTTTTAAGATGCTGGACCTTTTCTACTGGTTCTCTAATTTTCTGTTATTTTTCACCTTTTCAATTTCCAATTTTGACATTTTACTTTTCTTTCTAGAGTAGTTTCTCAACTTTGTCTCCTAAACCTTTTATTGATTTTTTCACTTACACTGTCATAATTTAATTTCCAACATTAAAAAAAAAATCCTTGTTCTTGTTTTAAGGAATGAAAAAAAAAAAACTATCTTTGAGGATACAAATCACATTTCTTTTGAAGTTTTCTTTTTGTGCATCACCTTTTTTTCCCTCCAAATTTATTTTCTCTATTTGATTTTGTCTCTGGTATAAGATGTTTTCTTCAAGTATCTAATAATTCTCGGTTTGTACTAATATTAACAGTGGGTCTTGGTGACCCCAGTCTTTTGTCATCTGGTTGATTTCAGTCTAGATGGGGAACTCCTGCTGCCACTTTTGTTAGGTCTTTTCTTTGGCTGGGGCAGATTCCCTAGAGAATATGCTTCCACTCTACTGCCTGGGTACTGCTGGCTGCCAGGGTTCTGCCAGGGATCTGAGTGGGAGGAGAGTCAGACAGCATGAGGTTTTTGCTTTAGGTAAGTATTTTCTTGCCTAAAGTATCAATGCTTTAGGTAAGTATTTTCTGCTTTCCGTCTGATCTTCTCACTGTGTGTCCTGGTCTCTCCTCTAGGCCAGAAAACTTGTTTTTTGAGAATAAAACATTTTTGCTCCTGTAGTCGAGAACGAGGAGCTGGGGCCTTACTTTGAAACACAGGAAAAACAATGTATAAACCTAATTGTTCAAAAGGGACATTAAACCAATTCTGTGTTTTTATTTATAGTTTTATCTCTACTGCCAGAAAAAACCTGGTGGGACCAATCCTAAATTTCATGGAATAGTATTCTGATAAAAATTTGGATATCCTTTGCCTTTTTACACTGTCATTTTAGTGAAAAGACAAACAAAAAAATAAACTTGAATTTTTTATGCTCTTGTCATACTTTTATTTTTTTATTTTTTATTGTTGTTCAAGTACAGTTTTCTGCCTTTTCCCCCTACCCCTCCCCACCACCCCAGTCATCCCCACCTCCCTCCCCCACTTCCACTCCCCCTTGTTATTGTCCATGTGTCCTTTATAGTTGTTCCTGTAAACCCTTCACCCTTTTCCCCCATTAGCCCCTGCCATCTCCCCTCTGGTCTTAGTTGCTTATTTTCTGTCTTCAAATCTGCTGTGATGTTACCTTCTCCTGTCCCTTATTCCTTCTGGGTTCACGTGTCTTTGCCCTTTTCTGCCTTATGGCATACTAAAAGTGCTATATCCCAATGAGGTACCCATATAAATAAAATAAAGCCTATTTAATGACTTGAGTTGAAAACACTGTCCCAAAAGTAAAGGAAAAAAATTGCCAACTCTTTAAAAATGCATTGATTTCTTTTTTTTTTAAAGAATAATTCAGATTGACTGACATTGAATATAAGAGTTGGTAATATTTACTGTTTGCTTCCTTAGATACACATATATTCACTTTGCAATGAGGCAAATTCTAACTGTAGTCAAGTAAACACTTGGACACTATCAGAACTTTTAGAAGGAACTGCACATATTTGGTCTGGCAGTTTACTAACATTCTTTAGAAAGATACTTTTTGTTTTTCAGTTTTTTAATTCACAGCTTTGGCTCAAAACCTCAAACTGAAGGTCCAGAGCTTTACTCAGAAGTATCCCCTTATTTTAGCCTATAGATATATATTTCATTTTACCTAGACAATATTTCTTCCAAGTAGTAACAGAGCATGAATCATTTTGTTTTTTTCTATTCTCCGTTGGTACCACATGTAGATTCCATGCATAATAGGATATTGCCAATGCTTTTTGTTGCCTGTTAAGTTCCATAACATGTAGTAACTTCTTCCAAATGCAGGTTCCATAACTCTGTAGGACATGACCACTAAAGTCCTAATGGCTTTTGGGATATGGCTGTTTAATAATGGAACATATTTTCTTGAGTAAACACGGTGTTGATAGCTTTTATTCCCTCCTTCCAATGCATATAACTTACAAAATAAATGGAATCAAAATTCTCTTCCTTTTGTCACAAACATTTTATGTATGTGCTGTATTTCCCGCTCCCATTTTTCTGTTAGTTTGCTTTGGCTGTGGGCAACAATGTCCTATGCTGCCTGTAAGTATTTTTAAGATGTTTTGGGGAAATACTTACATCTCCAAGATATTTTTCATTTCAAGAATAGGTTAAGGCATCTCAATTGATTCCAAGCCTGGAATTTGGGAAAGAATGAAAATAATCTAGGGACTTACTTTCAAAAATTCGAAAAAAAGCATAAAATCATCCTCTCTACTCTCCAACACCTGTACAGAGAAGAGAGACATGGCACAGAGGGCCAGCGAAGGCCTGTCCAGACACATGCACCGTCCTACATAAAGCTATTTTTTGGCCTTCTTAACAGTATCTCCCAAGTTGGCCAGCCATATTTAGAGGATATAGCAGGAGGGAAAAAAATGCTCACTACTTCTGATAAAGTAACATTGACCTTTTCTCTCTTAATCTTTTGAGACCTGTCATGGTTAATTCTATGTGTCAACTTGGCTGAGTCATAGTACTCAGATGTTTGGTCAAATATCATTTTCAATGTTCCTGTAAGGATGATTTTGGATGAGATTTACATTTCAAATGGTGCAATTTGTGAAAAGCAGATTGCTGTCCACAATGAGGGTGGGCCTCATTTTATTAGTTACAACCTGAATTAAAAAAAAAAAAAAAAAGGACTGATCTCTTAGAAAGAGGAAATTCTCCAGGCTAACAGCCTGTAGACTTGAATTACAACATGGGCTTCCTCTTGGGTCTTCAGGCTGCTGGCCCACCCCACTATATTGGATTTGTCAAAGTCTATAATCACATAAACCAGTTCCTTAAAATCTCTCTCTTTCTTTCTCTCTCTCTCACTGACTAAAAAGGGACTAAAAAAAGCATTTTGAAGTATGATAATAAGAAACTAGGATTTAGTCAGTGGGCATACTCTGTGTGGCCGTATTCTTCCTAGACACGTCATTTCTGTGTAAATTCCATAATAGATAAGGACAATAGAAAGTACAGCTCCTTCCTCAAAGAATCTCAATACTATGTATTTCCAAAGAAATTGTCAGCTCTTTAAATAAAGTTAAAATGGAGAAGAAAGAAAGAGGTATATGTGATATAATACCTATAAATACACTGATATTTTCTAAACTCCTACTACATATTTTTTTCTTACCATGTGGACTCTGATGTTCTCTTTATTTCCAACCACCCTTTAGAGCTCCCAATCAAACTACAGAAAATAAGTAAACATTCTTAAGACATCAGCCTCATCTATAAGTTGAGAAGAATTAACATTTAAAAAAATATCAGTAATGGACAAAGCCAAAGTGGGGTAGGATTGAGGGTGGGAGGTGGGGGTGGGTAGGGCAGGGGAGAGTGATGAGGGGGAAATGGAGACAACTGTACTTGAACAACAATAAAAAAAGAAAAAAAAAACAAAAACAAATTAAAAAATAATCACTCAATGCTATTAGAGTCATTTGAAAAGAAATAGCTCTGACTACTACAAACTATGGACCTGAGTAACACAGGGAGCCCATAAATAAAAAGTATATGAATGAAAAGAAAATAGAGGAGGAGATTGAAGGATTTCAGCTTTTATTCTACAGACATACCTTCCCACAGCGAGAATAAGGCACTGTACACAGATTTGCAGTGTGCTAATATGCACTTAATGAGACTTCCAGTTGACTGCTTTTCCATTTGCACTCACTGAATTTATTTAGAGCGCCCCTTTCAACTGCAAACTAGTTAAGACACCCTGTTCTTTTTTTCCTTGAGGTATCTGCAATAGCTACTTTGGACTTTTCTGGTACATTAGCATACAATCCCACACAGCAGGCGCTCTAGACAGACTGCAAGGGAAATACAAGAATGACACATATCAAATCGGTGTGTTAAACAGCGAGATAAAGTTACCTAATAATGAACCAAACCAAGCCGAGCTGATTGATCTTCTTATTGTTATAGGTTTCCAGTTTTTCAGGTGATAGAAATCTTCTTTTCAGAAAAAAAAAAAAAGAAGTTATCACAGTAATTATTAAAGATCAAAGACTTGTTCTTATCTCTCCTTTGGGTGAATTGTTCTCAGTCGGCTTAAGCTTTCCTGACCCCCAAAGTTCCACAGTACTCCCACCCAACCACGTCAAAACCCCCATAATACAGAGTCAAAAGGAATGTTCCCCCCAAACTCAATATTCTTCAAGAGGAAATGAGCAATATGCACTTACTTTCAAAAAAGAAGGAAATTGGTTCTCATTAATCAAATTTCACCAAGAAAATGTATCTTTCTTTCACAGAAATATGAAAGATAGATTTCCACAAAGATTTCCTGTGTCAGGCTAAATGGGTTATCAATGAGGTCATAAGGTTTACAATGTTAAAGTTGCAAAGAAGTATGTCTTTCTAATGAGATGAGCCTTCTATTGGTGTTCTAAAGGTACTTTTTCATTTTTCACCCTCCCGTCTTTTTGAGAGATCAGCCATTTTAAGAGTAGTTTGTGAATTCCTATGGCATCACAGAAGCAAACTAGCTTTTACTGTATTGTACACATAGTTATAATATTTAATGATTACAATATAGTGACTTTATGTGTAAAACTTCTTATGCTTGTTTTATAGATGAGGAAACAAAGGTTCAGTGAGGATAAATATTTTGACCAAGATCCCATAACTAATAAGGGAAAGAGCCAGGAATTAAATCTAGACCTATCATCATTTATTTTTCTATACAATCTCTTTTCTCTAAATATCAGTCATTTACAATAGAATGCTTAAAGGATTTTCAATTGGAAAAATACACATACAATATGAGGGTTTCTGTAGTTAGAGACCAGAAATTATAAACCCTTCTATTTATGCCTAAATCCAAAAGCTATTCTGGACAATAAAAGAATAATCCCCTTTGAAGACAAATTTTGGCAAGAAAAAATGCAGTCCCATTTGCTATTGACAAAAATAGAAGCACATGTAATCTCAAATTAACTGTCTTTGTATTCTGCAGTTTTATGCAAAGGCAAATATGCAAAAGAACAAATCCTTGAAAAAGAAAAAAATGTACATGTTGACAACTGGTGGTCCCCATATTTCTCTTAATTGTCGTGTGCTTTCCCTGCTGGAACTCTTGAGACTGCTCAGATTCCTTGGCATTAGCCCTCATTAAATCTCATCTAAAATGATGTATTTGTGAAGATCATGGTGTCAGTCAGACATTCTGGCTAACGCACCAGGCTGCTAACCTGACATTCAGGACCCAGAATTGCTCTTGCTGTGCCAAGTAAGCCACCTCCTGAGTTGTGTCCTGCCCAGTCTGTGGTATCTCTGCCAACGAGTTTTCTAGATGGTGAGAAACTCCCTACCCTGAGTGTAGCAGTGATCCAAGCATGCGTGCAGAGGTCCGAGCATTTACGAATGCTCTGACACCTACTACCGATCAATACAGGCGCTGACGAGCAGAACCAAGGTCCGCACGTGAACGCTTAAATCAATTACAATGACAAACAGCTGTTTTATGAGAGGCCATGCCTGTTCAGAACTTCTTTTTAGGCACTTAACACGTGGTAACTATCACAGAAATGCCGGAGAAGAATTGAGGAGAAAAAGTAGGACAATAAAATAATTCTCTTCTGTTGGTTTCATATCATACAGAGCAACAGTCTTGCACTGTAGAGCAAATAAAAGTATATTATTGAAATATTCTGAGCTTTGAAAATTAATCACTGTAGGCAGTCTCTCAAGATTTGAACTAAATACAAAAGTTACAGAAAAACCTAAATTTGTAAAATATTGGGTTAGGCAAAACGTTCTGGTAAATAAGGCAGGTGAATCAGCATTTCTCAGCCAAGCTGTAACAGTTTTTGCCTGGTTATCAAAGAAACATGAAGTCTTGCATTATCTGGACTAATTTTGGCCACTTTTCATTGAGTACTGCTTTCAGCTGGTCCAACTGGGAGGAGTACTTGTTGGAATTAATCATTTTGTTTTCTGGAAGGAGCTCATAAGAAAGGATTCCATTCCAATCCCACCATATACAAAGTCTGTCCAGAAAAAAGTCAAGCCATTGTTAATATAAGGAAAAAGGGTTTGAGCAACATAGATGTAATCTGGCAGCCAAGGAGAGTGGACTGGAATGCGCATGCATAACAATGGCCTATATTAGTCAGTGTGGGTGGTACATGCCATTGAGCGAGCATGTGTACTGTGTGACTGTCGCATTCAAACGACTAAGCGAGTAGAGCAGTGAATCTGCATTAAATTTCACATTAAGTTTGAAGATTCCTCAGCGGAAACTACTCAGATGACTCAGAAGGCCGTAGCTATGGGCAACTGGTGCCTGGCAGCTTCATCACAACAACTCACCCACTCATGTCTTATACAGAGTTTTTTGGTGAAACATCAAATCACCCAGGAGACTCAGCCCCCCTACAGCCCCGATTTGGTGCCCTGCGACTTCTGGCTTTTTCCAAAACTAAAATCACTTTGAAAGCGAAGAGATTTAAGGCTGTGGATGAGATTCAGGAAAATATGACAGGGCAGCTGATGGTGATTGGGAGAACTGTGTGAGGTCCTAATGTGCCTACTTTGAAGGGGACTGAGGAATTGATTGAGGACACCAGCCTGCAGTATCTGCAGCATCATGGCTGAGACACGAGACATGAGAGAAATTCACACGGACTACCAAGTCCTGTGGAGGAAAAGGGAAGGCATGGACACTCTCTCAAGGGGAGAGCGCCTTGGAGTGCCTTGGTCACTCTCTCAAGAGGAGAGCACCCTGACTCCTGCCTTGACAGGCTTTTATTGCTTTTCTGGGTACATTACATGGAGGATGGTCCTCATTTACTCTGCACAGGTTCGCTTTAGGTGATTATCTTTTACAGATAACAAAGGAAAGAATGTTGCTAATTACTTCAAAGAGAAGGATGTTACAGATCCAGGGGAAAAGTGGTTGAACCCGTTACACTCCATACTTGGGAGGTTTAGCGCAGACTTTAGGAAGTTACTTTAGAGATAGGCAGTAAACATTTGTTGCCTTAATCCAGGGAGAAGGAGTTTTAACAAAAGCAAGTCTCATAGCAGCCCAGGTACAATGCAGGCCTGATTCACCATGGGAGAACCCATCCGTGGGACTGGGCCCCAGGTCACTCTCCACTGGCCCCTCCGAGTGGGAGCTGGGCCCACGCCACATAGAACAGTCTCCCATAAGGCATCATTGTCTCATGTACAATGCTTCTTGTATCTTGTATCCTCTTCAATAAATGTTTCATATAGCATGGCTGGATACCTTCTGGAAAGACCTCATATACAACATCACCTTCTTTGGATGAAGACCGACCAGCCTTTGGTTGTTGGTGGTTCATTTTGCTTGCCCTACAATCTCTTCCAATCCATATTATTGTAAAATATTCACTTTTCATTGTCTGTCACAATTTGTTTTAAAAACAGAAACTTTTCCTTACATTTAAGTAGAGAATACATGCAGAAATATGGACAAGAAGTTTTTTTTTTTGTTGTTTGTTTGTTTTCCCTTCACTTAGTGGCTGTAGAACCCAAACATCAAAGGAATTAACATAACTGACCTGGTGCAAATAATTTTCAATGCCTGATTTGGATATTTTGAGTATGTCAGCTATCTCCTACATGGTACAATTGATTAATTGTTCTCAATTAATTCTTGATTTGATCTCCATCTATTTCAACTGGTCTACCTGACCATGGGCCAGTGAGAAATCTCCAGCACAAAACTTTGCAAACCAATTTTGACACATTTGATCAGTCACAGCACCTTCTCCATACACTGCACACAACATTTTGTGTTTCTGTTGTGTTTTTACCTTTCTTGAAATAAAAAAGCACAATATGCCAAAAATATTGCTTATTTTCTTTCTTCAATATTAAAATGGCTACACAAAAATTTACCAGTTTTGATAAATTAAAAAAAAAATTGTGCTTATATGACAGCTGTCACAATACAATCTAATAAAATTGTTTCAAATGAAGTTAAAGACAACTAAGCAATGCTAGAGCCAGCTTATGGGGAAAACAACAACAACAACAACAACAACAACTGAGCAACATTTTTGGCCAAGTCAAAAAGTTCAGGGAGGAGATACTTTTTTAAACCTCATTTAGCTTTGTTAAAACAAATGATTGATTTTACATGTGATACCTTTCCAGGTGTGCTGGCACCACTAGACTGCAGTTACCAATTTCTAACTGGGTTCCAATCTTCTCACCCTCCTTTCACTTGCCATTCACATCACAACTAGAAGAATCTGCTAAAAGCATTATTTCATTTGCATCACTGCCCTGCTTTAAAACGTTTTGCCCCTCCTGCTCCCACCCCTGTTATCTCATAAAATGCATGTCTAAAGTCTTTAGCTGAACTGTTATTGTTTTTCAATGTACTTTCCCAGAACTTTCTTCCCTCCCTCCCTAACATAAGCCTTATACTCCTGCTAATAAACTTGCACAGTCTAATACAGTTGCCCCTAACCATGTGTGGTTATGGAAAATTAAATTTAAATTAGAGAAAATTAAAAATACAGTTCCTTTGCTGCACTAGCTACATTTCAAGTCCCCCAAAAGCCACTTGTAACTGGCGGTAACTGTACTGTACAGACACGACTGTCCACCGAGGCTGAGTCCTACTGCAGAGCACAGCCAAGTCCCTGCCCCTCAGTCCCATTGCACAAATCTGCCCTCAAGTTCACTCACAACCATTCCTACAAGCAGAAATGCTTTCTCTTTTTTTATTTTGTCCATACTTCCAAATTTACACACAAAACTTCATATACCTCCAAGGTGCAGGCTGTATTTCCCACTTTCTGTCTTTCTACCCTAATGCATTTTAGTCAGAAATAATCTCCCTTTTCCAAATTCTTTAGAATTTTGTTTATGGTATTTACACACTAATTCAAATATGGCTGCTTTAAAGAAATCTAGACAAAACAATTATTTTGTTACTAATTTGGAGAAAGAAGAAGAAGGAGGAGGAGGAGGAGGAGAAAAGAGGGAAGAGGTGGAGGAAAATGAAGAGTGGGAAAAGTGAAGGGAGGAGAGTGAGGGGTAAGGAAGGGAGGGGAGCTGTTTAGCTTTGTTTTCTTCTGGAGAAACTGTGCATTATAGCCACTCAATATATATATTTTTAAGTAACAAAATACAAGTCAAATTTTAAATGTCTTATTTTTTGGTTATAAAAAACATTATTTTGTCTAATTTTTTCATCTACAGGACTAAACTTAGAACTGGGCTAAGGCAGGCAGAACAGATAGTCAAACTACTTAGCAAATAGTAAGGTGCCAACCCATCAGAATGAACTGGACTTACTACCTCTCCTTCTTACTCCCTGCATCTTAGGAAGATCCAAGGAGTTCTACAAAGACCTGGGATAGCCAGGAAAATATTGGGGGAAGTACTTTAGAGATTTAAGTCTGTACTTGGTTTTTTCTTCCAGGATGGCAGTGTTTCAATATTTTATCAGTGAATATGGCTATACCTGTGCTTACTAAACAGCTATAGTGATGTAATTGTCCCAAGGTCAAATATGTAGTAGAATTTGTAATAAATTAAATTTAATATGACTTTTCAGGAACATATCTACTATGTCACATGAGATACTCAGTTTCTGGGAGATTGATGCAAAAGCCTTTCAACAACTAAATAGGTGTGTGATCTTTATACCATCGCTATAACGTCACATGCATTTGTGTGCAAATCACAAAAGTCCAGAAAACTTCCCCCTCAGATGTTGTATTTGGGGGTAACTGATACTTTAAGCCTGAAAATCTTAATCAGCTGACATTATTTATTTTCAAAAGTGCCTGCAAGGGGTACAATTCTGAAAAATTACATTCTGACTGGGCTGTTGGGTTAATAAAATGAAAGGAGTTTATAACAAATAAATAAATAAAGGAAATGGGATGCCTTGCACTGCTTTTAATGTAAATGGGTGAAACTACTTCATTTCTTTCCATGAAGCATCTTGCACCTAAAATGAAAGGCTTGATGTTCATATAGAAATGGTATACTTTCATATAAAAACTTGACACATTGTTGTTGTCAATACAGAAAAGGCAATGACTTTTTCTATGTACCTCACCACAGTTGTACAAAACTAATAGTTGATATGATGTGATTTTGGGTCCTATTCCTTCTTTAAATAATCTTCGGTTTTTAAGTAAATTCATTACTTCTGTATTGATTCTTCTTTATAAATGATTTAAAGTAACTCCACACACAAAACAATAAGTATAACTGATTTGTAAAGTTGTCTGTATTCCAGTGGTCATTTCATATTCAATATTCTTTTCCATTTAAACACAGAAATAGAACATTAGAAATAGGAGAGATATCTGGATATCTGGACTTCTCTTTTTTTCTTTTTCTTTTTTTTTTAAGATTTTATTTATTTATTTTCAGAGAGGAGGGAGAAAGAACAATGTATGGTTGCCTCTCACATGGCCCTCAGTGGGGGACCGGCCCACAACCCAGGCATGTGCCCCGACTGGGAGTTGAACTGGGACCCTCTGGTTCCCAGCCTGCGCTCAATCCACTGAGCTACACCAGCCGGGCTGGGCTTTTCTTTAACATTCTCTGCTCACCCAGTTCTTACTCTGTGTGCTTCTATTTTATGGTTAATTTAAACAAGTAAAGCTGATTTCCCCATCTCACAAAATAAATGATTCAGAAAATCACAAGAGAGTGGGGGACTCCTATACATCGGCCAGTAAAAATGGGTAGCAGGCACAGTAAACTTGTGGTGATGGAGAAGATTGAGTAAAGGGAGACTACAGTAAGCATAAAAAATATATTTTTTAAAAAAGCAGACAACTGAGGCCATTTAGTGTGGAAACAAAGAGCCATAAACATTTTGATAGCTCCTATGGGCATCACTGAGTTAGAGTACAACATAAAGACAGGCACAAAATCTTAAAAATTTCTCTTTATTGTCACCTACCATTTCTCATAACTGGACAAACAGGAAATGGCTTATATAATTTCCATCATATCACAGATATTATGGAATTTTATTTATTTGAGATACTAACATTTCTTTTCCTCCAAATGTTTTAAAGGCATTGGCATTTCAAACTAAGCATTAGTGTTAAATAGAGCTATGGTATCAGACATCCTTGACATTTCTTGAATTATGTGGTGAAGAGGGAGAAAAGTGCTCAGGAACAAAGACAGAAAAAATAAATAAAATCTTCTTATATCACTGTTTATGCAGGTAGGGAAAGAATCTATTGATATTTTCAATTTTTCTTCCGAATTACTAGTGTTTCAAGTTTTATCAGAGGCATGTGCCTTAGTCCACTTGAGCTGCTATCAAAAAATCCCATAGACTGTGTGGAATGAACAACAAACATTGACATCTATCTCACAGTCCTAGAAACTTGGAAGTTCAAGTCACAGGTAGATTCCATGACTGGTGAGGACCTCTTCCTGTATCACAGATACAGATCTTCTCAAAGTGCCCTCACATGGTGCAATGGGCAAGTGAGCCCTCTGGGGTGTCTTTGTGAATGGCCAGGTCCCATTCTAAAGGCCACATAAGGGCCCCGCCTCCACATAGCATAACATAGCATAGCATATCATAGCATATCATTAGGGATTAGGTATCAACATATGAATTTGGGCAGAATGCCAACATTCAGGCTATAGCAGAATGCAGCTTTTATGAATAAAACCAAGGTCCTTAAAGTGGGTTCCACAAAGCTTACGATGGTATAAGAGATGGACTTTATAGTTTGGGGTTAGTAATTATATTTGGGATTTTTTTTGTTGTGGGAATGCTCTCTGTCTAAGCATATCTACAACAAAACTGCATCTACTAGTCAGGTTTGTTATGGTTTAGTATTACAATTGATATGATTTATTACTTGATTTGACCAAACGTTAGAACACCTACTTAAAAACACTTCTCAATTGTTTTCATGCCATAA
>PVJI01010564.1:0-59800 GCA_004026765.1 Micronycteris hirsuta
ATGTCTGTGGAATGGGAATTCTCTAATAGGAATTTGGCAAAGATGTATCTTAAAAAATTCTGGCTTGCTGTGCCCTGCATATTACATTAACCTGGTCCTGCCTGCCACCGGACCTGAATTTACATCCTAATGCCCTGCTAATGAGTAATCTTACCCCTGTTCTGCTTAATCCCATGAATAATCAATCCAATGTAAATGTCTGCTAATACCCCTAATAAAAACCCCGGCTGTGCAAGCCACGAGGATTTTTCCTGAGATGGGAGGAATCAGCCACATGGCCCTTGTCTCTTTCCCCGCATGTCTCGGTATGAGATTCATACACGCATCGGGTTGCGGTCACCCACGGGTATCGGCAGGTATGATTACCCCTACGACAGTCAACACCTCAAGGAAGAAGTTCAGTGTTGAAAAGGACCATAGCTCTCGCCACCCGCCCCCGCCCCAGCACCCTTGCTCCGACAGGGAGGCCCCCATCCCTGCCGAGACCCCTCCGCCGACGGAGAGCTCGCTGCCGTGAAAGGGAGCACGTCGCAATGTTCATGATGGAAACAAAATCTGCATTTAACCAGTTAAAAATGTATTTCCCTCTCAGCCCTGCTCGTCAGCTCACTTCTGGGTTCAGAAGCAACAGAAAACAAGTTTTCTCCGTCGCTCCCGAGGGCCTGGCACCCACAAGGTAACACCCCGGGTCCGACGTGCTGGACATGCAGAGCAGAACGGCTGCACCTCGCACTGGGTGTCCTCGCTCACCTGGCACGGGGCCCGCGAACTGTGCCGGCGCCAGATCTGAGCTGGGACCTGCTCCTGCACCGCCCTCAAGCTAAGCGTGGCTTGCATGTTTTACTCGGTTGCTTAAAAAACCAACAAAGAGGAATACTATGTTCAGAGACCACATGTGGCCCATAAAACCTAAAGTATGTATTTACTCTCTGGCCCTTTCTTGAAAAAGTTTGCTGACCCCTGGCCTAACGTGTACAGTGAAAGCTGGGGAGTAAAGAACCCTTTCAATTTCAGTTCTGTTCCTGACTCAGTCTCTGCCGCCGTGAACAAACGACCCTGCCACCCTGTGTCTGTCTGGAGTAGCAAAACGCTTCTTTTCTCAGATGGGAATCAAAGCTGCGGAGGCGGAGCACGACTCAGTGGGACATCGGTGGGAATTCAGGAGCAGCTCTGGGGCAGAAACCGGAGGAAACTGCGGAGCTGTCCATGCGCACCAGAGGTTTTTAGAAAGAGGAAAGTCTGATTTTGTAACCCAGAAGGACAGAAACCTAACTGAAAAGTAACACCGCAGTGAGAATGTTCGGAGTCCTCCGAGGAGCGGAGGTGCGGCTGCAACGCGGAGCGGCGGGTACCTGAGAGCAGAACGCCCTTCTCCCCGACCACGGTGTGGAACCCTTGAGGGAAGTTCCGGATGAACGCGCCCGCGTTGGCCACCTCGGCCACTCTCTCCACCTGCTCAGCTGTCACCGCGGAGGGGTTGTCTGCACCGTAGGCAATGTTCTCAGCAATGGAGCAAGAAAACAAAATCGGTTCCTACGAATTGGAAATAAAACATTTGTCGCAAACTTCAAAACAAACATCACACATGACTAGGAAACACAGTGGAGCTCAGTATGGTAACTATATCTCAGAAAGTATTAAATGGCTCCAAAGAATATAGGCCAGTTTCTATGTTCTACTTCTTGACGCTTCATACATTCACCCAAGAGATTTATTAAAAATTCACGTATTACTATAAACAGGACTGATTTTGTCATCTGTGGTTCCCACCACGCTACAGGAAATGACATCCCACAGCAGATGCCTGCACAGGGCCTGGCACACAGTGGGCACTTCGTCAACGCAAGTTCCCTTTTCTTGGACTCATGAGGCGCTGGAGGACCACAGGCCCACCTGCATTTCCCAGCTGCCTGCCTTCCACGGAGGACATTTTTTTTGAAATATACACACAGCAGATGGGAACATGACATTTTGACAGAACTCTGTGGAATGAGCCCAAAAAGCAAATAAACTTCCAGCTTCTTTTCTCCAGCCCGTAAATGATACGCACTGCTGGTATCCTTACACTACTGAGCAAACCCTGTCACTGCCCCACCTGCCCCTGCCCCGGCGGGAGGGGCTAAGGGTCGGGTCTGAGGGGAGCTCATCAGAAGCAGAGGCTCAGGGTTGTCTGCTGTGCGCACAGCCTGGTAATGGAAACGTAAACAGCTGTGTCAGATTTCCCAGCACTGAGGGGTCTCACGAAAACAGCCTTGTTAAAGCAACCACATCACTTTGATATGCTGCCTTGAAAACTGCAGCCTCTTGCAAGGGGACCCTGGCTCGTTCCCACCTAAGTCTTGGCTTGTTTTTTGCTAAAACCCTTTATGCTCAACAGTAGACTATGGAGGGTAGTAAAAATGGGAATTGGGGATGAGTCAGTAGAAGCTAAGAAGAGAGCTTTCTCCCCATCTTCTGGACTATCTGCATTATAAAGTCATGTCAGTGCCAGCTTTTGATAAAAAGTCAATGCTAAGCCCTGGCTGGTGTAGCTCAGTGGATTGAGCGCGGGCTGGGAACCAGAGGGTCCTGGTTCGATTCCCAGTCAAGGCACATGCCTGGGTTGCAGGCCAGGTCCCTATGAGGGCCATGTGAGAGGCAACCATACATTGCTGTTTCTCTCCCTCTCTTTCTCCCTTCCTTCCCCTCTCTCTAAAAATAAATAAAAGTAAAATCTTTAAAAAAAAAAAAGTCAATGCTTCACCTGGACAAGTGTTTCAGGTCTCAAGGAAGCAGCAGTATTTATAGACCTGGACAATCTGCCACATGAGACTGGTTTAATATATCTGGAAAACTTCTACTCTTTCTCTTTTGAGAGATTCTAGGCCAAGCCAAAAGCAAATGACAGAAGCAATTTTAAAAGAAAGTACAATAAAAAGGAACCCCGTTCCTCTTACCTGACTCACAGCCCCAATCTTGGACCTCAGCCAGACCGGGTTTAGCTGACGGACATCGTGACCATCAAGACTGACAGTTCCTGTGGAGAGGGAAGGAAAGTCACGGAGCGTCCTGACTAACGCGTCCCAGGGCCAGTGACTAATGTAAACACAGAAAGCATCTGGTGGGGAAACGCCAGGCTCAGCTTTCAAAAGACTGAACGTGTACTCAAAACCTCTGAACAGAACCTAAACCAGCACAGGTCTGGGACTCTCAGAGCGAACGGGGCCTTTCCGGTGGCCCTGCAGCGGTAGCTGGCAGGTCGGTGGGCTCGTCCATCCCACTCGACTTCCTGCAGAGGCTGCAGAGCTTCCCGCAGAGACTCAGGGCTCCACAGGAACAGGCGCCTGTGCAGAGCTTTGGTTCGGATGAGATTTAGGCAGGAGAGGTGCAAGCCGTGAGGTGCCCACTGACACAAGCACTAGCAGAGGTGGCAGAGCTCTGAAGCTGGCACCCAGGACCGCGGCTGCCTCACTTTGCAGCTTCCTGACCGTTGTCACCATCAGCAACTGCCCTGGAGGCCTGGCTCTGCGGTGACGCTCTGGGAAGTGTACTGGAAGTTCAGCTCTGCCAGTGATTGCTGAGCTCTTTTATTACTCCTTCAACTATCCCTTCTGGCATTAACTCAGCTGGAGGAGAATCTGTGACTGAAACGAAGAATCTGATGGCTACTGTGGCAGTATTTAAATAATGAGATGAAACGCTGACCTCAGCTAATAGAACTAATTGTACACATTGCGGGGACTCGGCAATGCTGGGCGGTGACAGTGGCGAGCGTGAGGAATGCCATCCCTTCTCAGCGAGTGGTGTGCAGTTGTACCAGCCAGCTGTAAACTTTCACAAGCTGGCCAAAACCTGAGGTCTTCTGCTTGAGAAGTACCAGTGCTCCGTAGGCACCATGAGGAAGAAACTAGAGAATCAACATTTTGACTTTATTTACAGAACCTAACTAGGATTTCTCTAAACTCAGAATTGAAAGCAAGTAGAGAGTCAATCAAGACCGTGACCCCAGAGGCAAATAGCGTGGTGACACCCATTACCCACAGCAGGTGACTCTGTGGCTCGGACTCCACAAGTCGTCACTGACCTGGCACACAGCCAGCTTTCACACGGTTGTAGCTGAAAAGCACAGGTAAGAGGACCACAAGACATACTCTTTTTAAATTCATGATTCGATTTTTACTAACAGCTCTTTTCTTGCTGAAAAACGTCATTGTTTTCTCAACCCACAATGAAATCCATACATACAGAATATCTACTCCAGGACCTGATATGAAGAAGGATATAAACCTTGTAACTATGTGTGGTGATGGACGTAAACTTGACATGTTGTGACCATTTTGCAACATATACAGTTACCAAATCATAATGTCCTACACCTGAAATATGGTATGTCAGTTGTATCACAATAAATAGGATATAAAGAAGTAAAATAATGTGTTTCTTGCTCTAGAAGACGCTATAACCTGGCTAAACATCAAATAAAAAACCAGAATAAGAAAAACCCATTCAGAAAATCCCTACTTTCTCAAGAGGCTCCCATGGAGCGTGGCAGGGAAGGGGATCACTGAGCCACAAGTCCTGTTTGCTCGGGAACCTCCGAGCCTCCAGGGCGCTCCCCGGGGCTCCTGATGGAGAGCCCAGCACACGGGAGGAGGAGGAAGAATGGCGGCAGTCCCTCGGGACTCGAGGTCTGACCGAAATACACAACACCCCTGGAGGGTCTTCTCTATGAGCTGCTATAATCCTAAGAGGGACACCTGTGTCAAAGGGACTTCTGTCCCGGGAACGAAGCCGCTGGCACTCGGAACTCGCACACACTAACTTTTCGCATTGCATGACCCCTTTTTTGGGGCACAGGAGTGAGAAGGGCTCAGGACAGCCCGCCCACCCCACTGTGTGGTGAACTCACCAGAAATGGGGTCGTACAATCTCAGCAGCAGGGACAATACCGTTGACTTGCCGGAGCCACTGGGGCCAACCAGAGCTGTGACCGACCCTGACGGGATCGAAAGGCTGAAATCCTGGAATATGGGCACCTCTGGGCGGGCTGGGTAGGTGAAATGCACATTCTTAAACTCCAAGGTACCCTGGAAGCTCTTCTCGTTCAAGGTAAGTCCCTCTGAAACACAAGATGGAATACTAATTACTTAACGCAAAGACCAAAGTCACAGCTGACCTCAGCCCCCACTTGTCTGACCGCAGACGACGGTCCCCCTCGGCCGGCCCTGGCGTCGGTGCTCTCGCTGGGCAAGTCGGGAGGAGGCCTCTGCCTGATGCCAACCCCGAGCCTGCTCCGCACGCGCTGCCCCGTTTGACTCCCACAGCCCCGAGAGGCAGAAATCGCTGTCCCAGCCCCACTGGCAGCACACTGCGGCTCAGACACAACCACCTGCCCAGCTGCCACGTCCAGGGGTTAGTGCCCACCCTCCCGGCGCGACTGCCTCTGCGGCTCGCTTGCTGCGGGGCTGATCTCCTCGACTCTCAATCAGTGTTTTGAGAGAATGATGATACACACGTGGGCACTGCACAACAGCCCAGGAGCCAGAGGGGATCAGGTCTATGATCTGAGGTCTATGCTGTCCCGGTATCACCCTGGGCTTACTTCCTCCAGCCCATGGTCCTGGAGAATGCTGGGTGTTCACTGACGTCCCAGGAGCCGTGAGGGTTGGGGAGTGGGGAGTGCTCACAGCCACTTCTCCCGAGCCCTGGCTTCCAGGGAAGCAGCTGATGAACGAGGTGGCTCTAGATGAGACCATTAGTAACGGCATTCCCCACCGCACATCCAAAAGCCAAGAACTTCGGGGGTTTTATATGTGAGATGCCTCTTCCTTCTCTCCAGTCCCCCACATGAACATCAAAGTCACTAAGGGAACGAATCCCGTGGGCTGTCTAGGGCCCTTCCTATCGGCACACCTGGGCTGCCATCCTGCTGTCTGCGGTAACAAGTCACCTACAGGGCGGTAAACAGTGGGTGGCATACCATGTGGTCAGCCCCATGCTTTCAGGGGCATCCCGGGGCCTGCCAGCAGCTGTCCTTCCTCTCTTACCGCCCGTCCCTCTGGTAACTCTTTCCCTGCCACTGGCAGGGATGACATCCTTGTCAAGCCCATCCTTCACAGGCAGGGCAGGAAGCTGGTCGAACTGTCCAAAGCCACATCTGTTTAATCGCAGTGAAAAAGGGCAAACACATTTCAGACCCACCGTTGAAGGGAAGCTCGGGCTTTCTCTCGAGGAGCTCCCAGAGGCGTCCCCCGGCACCCAGTCCTTTCATCAGCTCCGAGTAGAAGGAGCTCAGACCTGAGGATGAGAAGCTAAGATCCGTCACTGGCACCAGGAAACGGACAGCTGCAACTCCCCTCCCGCTGGGACGGGTGACAACTTGCTTTCCATGTAAAACCTGCTGCTTTCAAAAAGGGGGTGGAGGCAGCTACCTGGAAGCCAGGTTCAGAATTCCCGCTGTCTCATACCCTTGTCTTCCCTCAGCTTCTACTCCTCCAATTTCATTGATTTCTAATAAGGGTTTAATGGTTGACCAGGAAGTTTACAAATACATGTAGCCATGTTAATCAGCCACTGAATTAAAACCAGTGTTGCAGAGAAAATTCTACCTAGTCAAAAACAATAATATAAATAAAATATAATGCTTATCCTCTACTTAAAAGGAAAATACAATATCCCAATATTAATTTTAAATTAATATCCACAAAAACCAAACCTCCCTTTTAGGCACTCAAAAATTCAACTTTTACTAGGCTAAAAACTGAAAAGGAATCTGGTAATGTTAAATATTCCAACAATCTCTTCTTAAAGTCTCCCTTATCACATTCAGTGGGTTGTCTTTTGTTTTATCGATGGTTTCCTTCACTGTGCAGAAACTTTTTAATCTGATATAGTCCTATTTATTTATTTTTTTTGTTTCCTTTGTCCAGGGAGACATATCCCAAAAAATATTGCTAGACTGATGTCAAAGAGAGTTTACTGCCTACATTTTCTTCTATGAGTTTTGTGGTTTCAGGTTTTACATTTAAGTCTTCAGTATATTTTATTTTTGTACAATATATGATGTAAAAAATTGATCCACTTTTTACATCTTTTTTGCATATACCTATTCTGTTTTCCCAACACCATTCATTGACAAGACTGTCACTTTCCCATTGTATGTTTTTGTTTTCCTCATTGTAGATTAATTGACCATATGATTGTGGGTCTATTTCTGGGCTTTCAGACTTGAACAAACATCTCTCCAAAAAAGACATACAGATGGCCAACAGACAGGAAAAGATGCTCAACATCAGTAATCATCAGGGAAATGCAAGTCAAAACCACAATGAGATGTCATGTCACGCATGTCAGAATGGCTATGATCAAAAAGTCAACAAATAATAAGTACTGGATAGGATGTGAAGAGAGGGGAGCTGGTGAGCACTGTTGGGGGGATCTTCAAATGGTACAGCCACTGTGGAAACAGTATAGAGGGTCCTCAAAATATAAAAAATATAGAATACTAAATGACCCAGCAATTCCACTTCTGGGCATTTATCCAAAGAGAATGAAAACAGTAATTCGAAAAGATAGACACACCCCTATGTTAATTACAGCATTATTTGCAATAGCCAAGATATGAAAGCATCCTAGGTGTCATTGATAGATGAATGGATAAAGAAGCTGTGGTATATAAACACAATGGAATATTATGCAGCCATAAAGAAGAGTGAAATCTTGCCACTTGTGACAACATGGACGAACCTGGAGGGTATTACGCTGAGTGAAATAAGTCAGATAAAGACAAATACAAATGATTTCACTTACATGAAGACCAAAGGTAGTTTCTTTCAGGTCAAGTAGTATGGAGAAAAGGGGGTCATGGAAAGGAGCGATTGAAAAAGAACAAATGAACTGTGGCAGAAAGCGTGAGATTGGGCGGGGCCAGGAGGAAGCTGACAGCGCACAAGTGTGGAACGTGAACAGAAAAGCCAGAGACAGGGAAGTGGTGGCAGGCAAATCCACTCTGAGGTAGGACAGAAGACTTCCAGGAGCATGCCCTCATAGCTGTGGGACCCTACAGCCCAGCAGGCCCAACCCAGGGGACAGCGAGGAAAGAGCAGCCCCGCTCTCATGGGTCCTCCCACCTGACCCTCCCGCTTCTCAAACCACTCAGCCACCTGAAACGTCTTCACTGGCTTTTTCTTCAAACCAGCCAGAACTTGGATGCTACTTTTAGGGGACTCTGGAAATCTCAGCCTAGAAGATACCCTCATTTGCCCACAGATATCTAAGGAATAGCCTCCACCTTTAACCAGTACATACAAAGTTCTGAAAATAAAAATCCCACGCTGATGTGGGGTTCTCAAGTTCCATCAACCAGACTTCAAGCTATTTGCCTAAACTTTCCACCTGGGTTTTCAAAGAGAAGAAAAGCAAAAAGCAGGAAATTGTTCACCCCTTGTTGGCTGGGGAAGCAGGAAAGGTACAGGGACTTCACAGACTTCACACAGCTCTGTCCGCCTTCACCCAGGAGGTGACAATAAAAGCTGAACTCAGAGAGTCTTGACAAAAGCAAGCCACTCTGTCTCAGCACTCTCTAATTTGTACTCTTTGCTTGTCATTAGTTTTGGACATGGTTGGCCTTGTACAAAAGGACTTTTATGCCCCAGCCGCTTGCCAATCATGAAACAGTCCCTTCCACAGGACTGCGGGCTCCCTGTGCACACGCCTGTCCACTGCCATCTTTCCTCCTCCCCACGTGCACTCTATGAGCAAAGCGACAAGCTTTGCAGGTTAGAAAATACCGCTCCCGAGTGGCCCTGAGCTCAGTGAGTGACAAGTGGTCTCCAAAAATCCTAAACTTCCCAACCAAGCAACTGCTTGTCTCTTTGGGAGGATCACACTCATATCCTTATTTTTTCTTTTAAAGTCAAGTTGGAATGCCTTTCTAGAAACTGGTTTTTGCAGGGGAAGTTAATTGCTGGGAGATGGAGTAATAGGAAAGTTAAGTGTTTGTTCCAGAAACTAGAACCTGACGTTCCATTTGTAACTCCCCACACCTATTTAGATGAGATACCTCCAATGCTTAGTCCAACCCAGAAAGCGTACATCAGGAAGGAAGAGAGCTCGCCCACGGTCATGTGGGCGCTGCCCATCAGCAGCCCTCCTTTGTACAGGACAGAAAGCACGATCAGGTTCCCGGAGAGCCCCGTCTGTCGGAGGAGGAGAACACAGAAGTCAGGGGGAAGCCAGAGACCCCAAATGCAAAAAGCATGAAAATGATCTATAATTTCCTCTCTGCATTTAATTATCACAGCGAGATTTTTCTAAGATATTACATTTTGTCCAAATTTCAAATAAAAATACTTTAGAAATACTGCAATGTTGAAAGAAATCATCTCATCAGCACGGAAACCTGGAAGCTAAGTCACCCATCAGATTCCTATTTTACTCTCTCTACTCAGTCTGCAAAGGAAAAAACTAGTATCAGGGATTCGTTCCCTAACTGGAGGCAATACATACACAGCCAGCCCGTGTGTTTATGTGTTCTCACGTGGCACACTGGGCAAAGCCGGACCTCTGGCCTGCCTCGGCCTGTGTGGGGCGGGCGGTCTCTGGTAAGTGCTGCCTTCTCTGGGCCTCTGTTTCCCTCGCTGTTGAGTCGCAGCCATTACTGAATCGCCTCTAAAGTTGTTTCCGGTTTGAACATGTTATGAATTTGCCCTCATGGTGACTTTCTAGTTCCAGTGTCCAATTTGAGTTCCTTGTGACCAATTTTTTTAGACTTCTTTCCTGAAATACACTGAGGTTCTCCTGGTTACTCCTCAGTGGGTCTCAAACTGCCTGCATCAGAAAGACGTGGAGGAGCTGATAAAACGCATGTTGCTGCCCCGTCCCCTGCCCCCACCTCCACCCCCACCTCCCAGAGTGTCTGATTCAGTTGCTCTGGAGAGGAGCTAAGAGTCTGCATGTCTCACCAGCTCCCAGTGAAGCTGATGCGGCCGGTCTGGACCACGCTTTGGGAATCAGTGCCTGATCCCTTACTGTTCGGTCTCACCACCCATTCATTGCCTTTTCTCTAATTACGTTTTCTTGTTTTCCTCTTCTTTCACAAAAATATTTTTTTAAAGATTTTATTTATTTATTTTTAGAGAGGGGGAAGGGAGGGAGACAGAGAGGGAGAGAAACATCAATGTATGGTTGCCTCTCACATGGCCCTCACTGGGGACCTGGCCCGCAACCTAGGCATGTGCCCTGACTGGGAATCGAACCAGGACCCTTTTGCTCCCAGCTCGCACTCAATCCACTGAGCTACACCAGCCAGGGCACAAAATATTTTTAAGAAAGGCCATTCTTAGCCTTGAGGTAGAATAGAATCATTTTCTATTTATGGCAAGAGTCACAGAGTAAAATCTCTCCCAATCATAACATCTACCTTTCTCACTCCTTCCAAAATAATGTACTTACAGCTCCGAAGAAGCCGGCCCGCGCGAATGCCTCCTTCCTTGCTAACTGCATGACGTAGTCCACTTTGCTGCTGTATTTCTCTATTTCAGTGCTTTCCTTCCCAAAAGCTCGAACAGTTCTTATATTTCCGATACGTTCCTCAGCTAGCTGGGAGAAGAACAAAACCATTTCAGGGGCAGCAAGGCCACATTCCAAGACTTCTAGAGGCACAATTAAAAGGCGGTTCTCATTTCTAAGACACTATCGATGGAACGCGGCTTGTGATACATGACTAAGTCAGAGAGAGATTGCAAAGGAGAGTACAGAGAACAACCTTGGTTTGGGAAACAGACCTATGCGCATGCACATCGCATGTAAAGGCAGAAGAAAGATAAACGGGGGTAGGGAGCTGGATACAGAGATATATCTTTATTCAGAGGAAAAGAATATTAAAAGGACAGAGTCCAAAATGTTAATAATCATTGAGAGGCAGGATTATGCATGTTATTTTTTCTCTTCATATTTTCAAATTTTCAATTAGAAACATTCATGGTTTTTGCAATATAAAAATGTAACACTTATTTTTAATTTTTAAAAAGGCAACATTGGACAGCAGTACAAAGCTACCCTTATTAATTCATGAAGAATGGAGCGTCATCCACAAAGTGTTTTGAAAAAATGATTAGTTTTTTTGTTCTACTAGAAATAGGGATGGTAAGAAGTAAGAAATCCATACACTGCTCCAAGTTACGTTGGGTCTACTTGACGTGTGGGTAGCAATCTAGTCTGAAAGGCAGAGTATTGTAGGTATCTGGGACCCTGGGGTCAAACGTAAGGAAAAGTACGAATTTTCTGAAAAGAAGATTCCTTGGGGTCTGCCCACCGGTGCCATGGCTCTGCGCTCACTCAAGCCCGCTGGAGACCACGCCACGGAAGGGCCTTTACCTGAGTGGCTTGCGCCAGGGAATCCTGAGTGACTTTGGTCAGTTTCCGCAGGTATCGTCCATAAATCACAGCGAGGATGGATATCGGAGGCACCACACTCAAAACAAAAGTCGCCAGATGAGGCGAGACAAAAAACTGTTGGAAACAAAAGCCAAAAGGTTTTTGTTACACAGAGGAGCAAGCAATTCTCATTGTCTACTGCAGGTGAGTGTGCGTTTCGATGAACAGGCAGGCTTGAAGGCACTCTCAGTGTTGCACGTCCTGCACTGGTGGCACTTTTCAGACATCGTCCACCTTCATAAAACCCGTGAGTCTTCAGCATGCCACGCAGGAGTGACATGACCAGCCAAGAGCTGCTGAAGAAAGGGTGGAAATATTTAACCCTCCGCGCTGTACCACGGCTGGTACGACGCTGTGCACACGGCCCTGCCATTCAGCACCAGAGGAGGACGGAGGGAGGGCGGAAGTGAGGGAAGGAGGCCTATCCTGCCCACACTGCCCGGACCACACCAGGAATTCTGTGTTCAAGTCCGGACCACGTCAAGGACACTGAGCCAGGGCAATGGGTCCCACCGAGATGTGCAAGATGGCAGAGACCCAAACACCTGCACCATGGGACAGACAGATGACAGAGACATTGGGGGAGGACATAGCTAACAAGGGGAAGAAGAGTCACAGTGGTTTCTGTGGCTCAGTGGATCTGAACTCATTATAAGGAGGAGATTCCTAACAGCTGGAGTTGCTCAAAGAAGGAATAGCCAGCTTCTAGAAGCAACACGGTGGGGTTTCCTGTCAACCCTGCAATGTGGCGATTGTATTTTAAACGGTACTGGAATCTCTTCACCAAATTATTAAAGTCTGCCAAATCTCATATGCACAGAAAATAGTACAATCAGTACAAGGCTGTCCCAAAATGCTGAGAAAAAGTTGCAGACTGAAATGTAAAGTAATGGACAGAACAACCAATCATGCATCCGTTTACTCATTCAACAACTGGCTACTGAATGCCTGCCTGCAGCAAACGCTACCCAGAGCCTGGGAGAGAAATGACCTGCATGGAGTTTCACCCAAGGGGAGAGGAAAGCAGACAGGCAGAGAGAAGCCGATGAAAGAGAGGAAAAACTTCAGGCGTCACGTGGTCTTAGAAAAGCAAGAGGTCCTGAGGCAGGAATGATCTACCCCAAGCAGAGAAGCCACACTGTCCAGCAGGGCACTGGGATGAGGGTTGCCACCGCAGGGGCAGGGACGCAACCAGGGCAGGCCTGACAGTCTGGGCCTGAACGCACCTAAGCCCCGGTGAACCAAGCGTGCGGGGGTCCTCCGCAGTGGGCCAGGAGAGTCCTTCGGGGCTCCCTGGCACCTGGCTCCCTGGCGGTCTGTCTCAGAGCCACCTACCTCCCCCTGAGTAATAAGCTTCTGAAGCCAAACACAGGGTCCTGCCACCACAAGGAATGCTGGAGTGGCAGGAACACACACCCGAATAATAGGATAGGACGGAGGATCCCGCGTCTGAATTACCAAACTGGCAGTATGGCACAGACATCACTAGGTTCTTCTGAGTAGGCTACCCGTAAATCCGATCCAGGGAGTTGTGCAGGAGAATCGAAGTGCACTCCCGTTCCTCCAGAGCCGAAGGCCAGGTCCCAGGGGATGCCACCTGACAAAGCCTGTGATGGGCTCAAGGCTGGTCTTCCCCCGAAATTCATGTGTTGAAGCCCTGATCCGGTGGCTATATTTGGAGACGGGGCCCCTCAGTGAGTAATTAAGGTGAAATGAGGTTATAATGGTGGGGCCTTGATCCAACAGGGTTACTATCTCCAGAAAGCCTGCTGTCCCCACACAAGCACCAAGGAAAGGCCTCGTGAGCACACAGCAAGATGGCAGCCACCTGGAAGCCAAGAGAAGAGGCCTCAGGACAAACCCACTTTGCCAACACCGGGATCTTGAAAGGCCCAGCCTCCCAAGCTATGAGAAATAAATCTCTTGTTTGGGCGACCCAGTCTGGGGCGCTTTGTTACTCCGGCGTGAGCCTGACAGGCCCTTCTGATCAGCCAGCTGAACTCTATTTAACTGTTACAAAAAAAAGGTTCCCAGCTCTTCTCAAGCCCCAAAACTATGATATTTGGATGTGAGGCTTTCACGCAGGAGGAGTCTTCTTTCAGAGCTTTGCTTCTCTCTTGGCTGGGAAAATGCGAGAGTTCAAAGCTGTTTTCCGTTCCGTAAGTCACATTTAAAGGCTCACGCTGGCAGCACGTGGTCCTGCTCTGGCCTGCATGCTACATGGGATGAAACCCCCAGATTCTGCATGGGTGAGAAAGGATCAGTTCCAGTCCCTATTCTAGAAGTCTAGAACTACGCTGTCTAAACCGGTGGCCTCACCTGGCTGGTGAGCACTTGAAATGTGGTCAGTGTGACTGACGAACTGAATTTTTAGTTTTAGCTAATTAAAATTAAAATGTAAGAACCCATGCTCCATTTCTATTTAGTCATTGGTTAAATTATCAGCATGTTTGGAAAACTTGGTACGTCGATCTACTTTTTCAACTGTGAATTTTATGAAATCTGAATATAGTTCAAGTATTTCCAATGAAAATTTAACATTTGGATTGAGATGTTTTGTAAGTATTAAAATACACTCTGGGTTTTGAAATTTTAATATGAAAAAATAATATAGCTCATATTTTATATTAATTGCATGTTGAACTCATTATAAAATGTTATTAAGTAAAATTCATTAAAATTAATCTCATCTTTCTTCTTGCTCTTTAAAAAGTGGCTACTGGGAAATTTTAAATTATATATGTGGCTTGCATCCCGTTTCTACCGACCAGCAGCGCGGGTCGGAGGGAGAACGTGGTTTGGGGAAGCGAGGCGAGCAGGCGGGCAGGCCGGTGCTCAGGCCGCTCTGTCAGGAAAGGAACAAAGGCTGGGGTGGAGAGAGCTCCCCTTGAAGGAGGGAAGACCTACGTCTGTGTCCGGGAGGATGGAGTTGGTCTTCCTTCCTCGGAGAGGAGGAAAGGAAGTGTACCCTTGATCCCCAAGATGGCAGGACAGTTTCACCGCCTTTGGGGGAGGGTGTGTGACCTCCTGTCTTTCCCCTAACCCCCTGCTCAGCACCCGGGAGTGGCTGCCACCTGTTGCCCTTTTCTGCCTCCCCACGTTCTCAGAAAACCCAGGGGACAACGTAATCTTTTTGAAGACCAACGGCCCATTCTGCAGATAAGATCTCATTCTGGGGAAATGGAGGTGCCAGAGGCCATGCGGGGAGAAGCAATCTCTGTGACCCTGCAGCCTCTGCGGCCGCGCTCTTGGCTGAGTGGCTATAGAGTGATCAGAGCAGCTCACCCGGAGCTCAGCTCATGCATGAGAGGCCAGGTGCGGCCAAGCCCAGACCAGAAGGTCTCAATGCCAGCCGTGCTCACATACCATCATGCCAATACCGACGGAGGCCTGGGCCCCCGCCCTGAGCCCGTCGGAGAGGTTTTCCGTCACTGAGCGCCCCAGGAGTGCAGTGTCCGAGGAGAGGCGGTTAATCAGTTCTCCTGTGCGAGTCTTGTCAAAGAAAGCAACCTCCTGCCTCAGAATGGAGGAGAATAACGAAGCTCTCAACCTGTTCACAACGCGCTGACCTGCAAAAGCAAACAGAAACTGGATTGGCTGGGGCCCGGACCCCTGACACACAGCAGCCGGGCCTGATGTCGTCGCCTCTCCCCGGTGCTGTCGTGGTGGAGGACATCTGGTGCCTTATCGATCCCTTGGGAACAGACTTGCCTGAGCCCTAGCAGATGGACAGGCGGGTGCTCGTAACTCTTAGTAACTGCAGACTGTGGACACTGAGAAGGGGCTACAGTGATGATGTCAACATAACGTGACCGAGAGATTCTTAAAACATGTCATTTATAAAGCAGTTTTACTACATTAAGTGCTTAAAAACTAATTGTGTTCTTCCTTGGCAACCCTTTTCTGTATTGAACTTTCAAATGGTAACAACTGGTTACTCATCTACTGAGCATTTATTTTATTAGCTAAGTGGCAAGCAACCGACTTAGAGTCGGGCGTCCTGGGCTCAGCCATTACTGTGGGAATCCCCTGCCTGTGAGCAGCCTGGCCTGACGCAGACGTACTGTCACGCCGCCACGCAGCTCCTACTAACGGGAGAGCAAAAGCTTGGGACAGCTCCTGAAAGAGGCCCCCCACCGCCAGCCCCCTGTGTGCAGGCTTTGTTCTCGAACCTCCCAGAACACACCGCTCAACCCCCATGCACGGAGAAGGAAAATTGAGAAGAGAGCACCTGATCTAAAATAATTCTCAGCTCCCACATCCGGCCAGTGTCCCTCCTGAATGTGATAACACCCGCACGGCTCCCCTTCATGTTCCCTGGGAGGCTGCTCCCCCAGGAGGAGGGGCCCTTTTACCTGAAGTCTGCATGAGGTAGACACGAACAGCGTTGGCCGCAGCACCGCACAAGAAGACGCCGCTGAGAGCCAGGCAGAGGCGGGTGAGGCTGCTGCTGTAGTCCGCGGTGGGGTTGGTGTAGATGACGTCGATGATCCTCCCCAGGAAGAAGGGGGCAGACATGGTGATGACACTGGACACGGCCAGGAATCCAACCGCGGCTGGAAAACATGGGCAACTCTCAGGGTTGCTGGCACCTCCACAGAGGGGCAGGGTGCTGGGACTTTCCTCCCTTTGGTTCCCAGGTCCCTGACTTCGTGGAAGGACCAGCGGGTTCCAGGGCCAGAACCAGCAGGGTCACTGCAGCAAGGGACCGATCTTACCCTGTGCCCCAGAAAACAAAGGTCTGCCCACCCTGACCTGAGCATCTCCTCCTGGCTGGGAGCAACAGAGCTGGCTACAAAATTCCATCTGACCTCCCTTTCTGCCTCTTGATCTGGCTGCTCATCTTACATGGTATTTTTTTCCTACACTCCTGCTATGCATTGTTATTCCCTGGCATCTAAATGTATCTTAGCTTATAGATCAAATTACGCAGGTAAAGCTCTTGCTTATGTCTAATATTTCAAAATACTTTAAGCAAACTTTGGAAAGCAGTTGCAGGCATTCGTTACACATGTGTTGTGTCCTTAATATTAATGCTTTGGGGAATGAAGCGCCAGAATATCAGCCTGACATGAAAATAAGTAAGAACCCAACTGTTCACGCCCCTAAAAAATAGACAAAGGGGACAGAGTCTTATTTTAAAAAAAAGAAGAGAAAATATTGGGAATATCCAGTTAGGAACAGCACACATCACAGACAACTGCCATCATAATCAGAGGGACGCAAATGACAAAGACACACCGCCTTCCATCGGGGGTTGGCAGAGGTCAGAGGTGGATAACACACCAGCTGCTGAGCTGTGGGAAGAGGCACTTACACTGTTCATGGGAGTGCAGACGGTGTCATTGCCATTGGTGGGGATTTGATTGCCTCAGTCAAAATGTAAGTGCATGTTCCCCTTGATGTAGCAATTCCAGCTCAAGGAATTTAACTATACACTCCTGTGTGCGTATGCAAAATTGTGCTTTCAAGAATTTTCAATACAGTATAGCTTATCCCAGCAAAAGATTCAAAATACCCTAAACAGGCGGAACAAGTTAAATCATTTGCGGAGCATTTATTTTATAAATACTATGCAGTCATTGAAGAGAATGAGACAACTGTACGTATTGATGTGAGCAATCCACCAAGGTACACTGTTAGTGAAAAAAGTCAAGGACACAGATATTGACATTTCGGGGGGCTCTTTCCTTGGTTTTGCAAACAAAACATACACGCAGAACATCTTGGGAGAGCCGCAAGAAGTAACATAGTTTCCTTCTTCAGAGTGGCACTGGGTGACTGGTGGGCTGGGCATATGCCACTGTGAACCTCTTGAGTTTGGTCCTATTAGGAGCCCAGTTAGTGCCACCGCTGGGGAGTCAGTGGCCAGCGAGGTTCCTAGGGGAACACCACATGGACCGAGCCCTCCAAGATGGGAGCTCCCAACACCCTACAAATAGTAGTTGCTTCTGTTTGCTTGGCCCAAGGCTAACTCTTCCGTTAAAGGCATTAGTTTTATGTAACCTTAATAAAAACACTATGGAGTAAACTCAGTGCCAACTGGTCGTGTAGTTGGCAAACAGAGCTCTAGGTGAAATGTGAACCTTTTAAGCAGGGAACAATTCACACGATCACTCTCTTCCTTGAGGTTGTCTGCGTCCTCCCCTCAGAAGGCCTGCTGCGCCTGGTGCCGCACGCACATGCCCAATACTGCTGCCTCCCTCCCTCCCTCTTCGTTCTTCCGCGGGCACTGAGCGCCCGCTTCGGGCATTCTGAATGTTTCACCTGTTTACTGTCTGTCTGTCTGTCTGCCAGTACATAAAAGATTTCTGTGTGTTCCCTGTTGTAAATCCACTGCCTACAAAGACAGGCACATGGTCAAAGCTGAATAAATAATGAACAAATGAATGAATGAATGGAACTTTGATGATGGAGGCATAAAAGTGTGTCAGACCAAAGTTCTGGTGAATAAATAAATTGAACTTTGAATGAATACATTGAACTCTGAATGAAAAAAACAAATTGAACTTTGACAAGGGAGGCATAGAACTGTATCAGACCAAAGTTCTTCAACAGCCTAATCAGGAATGTAAGATTTGGCAGCTCAGAAAGTACAAGTAGAAATGACTTGAGTCCTCTTTCTTTACACAGCCAGAAAGTCCACGGGCCTGGCTGAAAATCCCATAATCACAATTTAACTAAATAATGTGAACCCAACCAAGGCCCATTTCATCTTGTTGTAAGAACTGGGGTCTTGTTTTCAAGTGCCAAGCAGGACAGGAAGCCCAAAGGGCCAGGAAGCTGCCTAACTCCAGGTTCTGCAGGACAGGACCCGGATGAACTAGCATGCTCCAGAAACAGGTGTCCTAGTGAGCCAGGGATTAACCTGAAAGGCTTGGGTTTCATCTTTCATTGGTAATTAACCTTTCAAGCCTGTTTGTTCTCTTGCCATGGGAAATACTGCCAAGAGTAATGATATATGTGAAATTCTGTAAAGATCCCTCTCTTCCTCTTTCCTCTAGTTCTAAATCGAAGTTATAGTTCCAAAAGAAGAATCTGTGTTTCATGAATGAAATGTCCCATGATTTTGACTCTCAAAACTAGTTCTTACACAGTAATGATAATAATACAAAGAGGAAGGAATTTAGCTACTTCCAAACTCATTCCAGGATATCCCCTCACTTTTTTTCCTATTTAATTAAAAAGATGGCCAGCTTGTTTTATGACCATTTGCCTCTTTTCTCCTATAGGTTGACTATAGGCAAAGGTAAAATAAAAGATTTGTTCAGCTTTTGGTGGATCTTGTTAATCCAGGTTTTATTGCCTTTGACATCCATGAATAATTTAGACTTGAACCATAACTATTTCAGATTTCTCCCTGAACTCGACATGCTGAGCATCCCAAAACCCTGAAATCCTCTCCACATTTTCTCCATGGTTAAATCTCTTGCTTGCTCCTGCCCTGCAACGAAGGGACCTCGGCACCTTCTGTTATCTGTCTCTTGACAGTTTAAAATATCTTTCTGTTACCCTTTTCCTACTGAATCATGGCATCTGGTGAAAGAAATATCCTTCAAAAGAAAGAGGGAAGAAAACCTAAAATGTAGACTGCGGGTAGAAGGGCCCTGGGAGAGAGCTTCTGGAAGGACAGAGGTTTGGGGTGGGAGGAGGCAGCTGCCGTGCCTACCACCTGCTGTACAGGGGGTAGAGCTTTTAATGAGTCATCCGATTGTTAAACAGGTACAGCTACCCCTGCTGCCATTCAAGGACTGAAGATGGGGCACTAGGAGTTCTGGCACTATCTTCAAGCATTTGATGTGGATTATCTCCTTCGACCTTCCCTATAACCTTCTTATCATCCCGGGTTTTTCAGAAAGGAAACCCAAGCACAAACAGGTGGTGAAGCTTGCCCAATGTCGCCCAGTTCGTATGATACAGAATCAGTCTGAGAACCAGGCCGATCTCCCTCGTCTTCCCACATTCCAAGCAGAGAAAAAGCACAGACCTAGCCTGGGGGTTAGGGCAGCTCAGGGGGCAGAAAGGCTGCAGGGTACAGCTGCAGCTAGGACCTTACCAGCACAGGGAAGAGTACTGAAAAACAGAGTGGGAAGGTAGCAGGTTGTAGATAACACAGCAGATTAGGGAATTTGCAGCAAAACAGGTTTAAAAGGGCCTTAGGTTATGGAGTGACAGAGTCAGATGTGCATTTAAAAGAATCCACTCTGGCTGCAGGTGGAGTGACGGGAGAGGACTGGAGGTTAACACAAGGCAGACAGACAGATGGACAGTTCAAACACTGTTCTGGTCAGGTGAGGGGGAACTAGGGTGAAGCAGGGTGGGAGCAAAGGGGATAAGGAAGGTGACGAGGACTAGAAGTGGTTCTAAGAACTAGACTCCACAGGATGCTGGATTTGGGGGACATTCGAGCGCTGTGCCTGAAGTTGGGACTGACAGGGTCGACACCTTAACTCTGACACCTGGCTGGGTGTGAGTCACTCAATCTCTCTGTGCTTCAGTTTCTTCATCTGTGAAGTGGCAATAAAAATACTAGGTCCCTCATGGAGATGTTGTGAGCAGTAAGTTAAACCCACACGTAAAGCATCTGGAGCAGTGCCCAGTGCCTAGTAAAGTGATAAACATGAGCTATTATCTTTATTACTGTCGTCATGGCAAGGAGTCAAGAAAGACCACGTGTCTGGCTTTGGCAAAGGCGTTCACACAGTGGTCCCACTCTGAGAGAAGGGACAGAGGAGGAAAGGCAGGTAACTTTGGCGTTTAGTCACATTAAATGTTCAGGTATCTAGGGGACATTCTGTGGATACAGGTGGATACCATAGGGAACACAGCAGCAGAGGAGCTGTGCAGGTTCGAGGCTGAAGGGAGGGAGCCTGACATCCAGGCGGGGTAGAAAAGGAAGCGAAAATACGAGGAGCTGAAAGACTTGGGGAAGCAGAGTGCAGGAAGCATCTCAGGCGCACGGAGGAAGCTGTGGAGCACAGCTCTGAGCCCGGCAGGTCGCTGCAGGGCTAGGCTGTCAGCATGTGCTTGCGAGTGCACGGTTTGGCCCTGTGCCACACCAACAACAGGGTCTGGCCCTGTGCCACACCAAGAGCAGGGAGAGTGGCCTCAGGCTCCAGCACTCGCTGTCGGTGGTCATGCCGTGGGAGCCCACCTAAGTAATGTAAAGTCTTCCCGCTGCCACGTTAAAAGCAGTAACAGGAACAGGTAAAATTCATTTTAGTAATACATTTTATTTGCTCCACTATCTCCAAAGTATTAATCAACATGCAATCGAGAGTTTAAAAAGTAATGATATTCTATTCTTTTTTCATACGAAGTTCCTTCAAAATCTGGTGTACAGTTTACGCTTCCATCAGTGCTGCCTAGCACACTGCACAGCGAGAAAAACGCCACTCCCATGCCCAGCACCCCTGGCTTTCTGGAGCGGTCTCCATGCCAAAGGCTCAGCCTCACTGTCCTTGTACCACCTTTTGTCCTGACTGTCGTTCTAAGCACGACTCATCCTCGCCTGGCTTATTGCACCCACTGGCTTTATACTCTATTTTGCTCACTTCACGGTCTGGCTTCATAAAATATAACTACAAACTCAGCAAGAGCTCCTGGCGGGCATCAGGTTCTAAGAATGGCCCTAATCTAAAACCACACAAGCCCTTATCAGGAATTCAAGGGAGAGGTGCCCTCCCAGGTCCTCCCGGGAGGCCTCAAGTGAACATGACAGGGATGGAGGGATGGCTGTGTACCTTCCAGTTTGACTAGGAAGCTGCCTGGGAAGTGTGGGGAGGACAAGTGTGGGGAGAGCAAGCTGCCTCTGCACCCAGAGGCCTGCCCCACAAGAACTTCCAGGCTGGCAGCATGATCATAGTCTCACAGGACCCTAAGGGCCCACAGCTCATTCCGAAGGCCCAACTTTATGCACGCTGCCCCCAGCCAGACTCCCTGGGGTGGTCAGAGACTTCAGCAGCTTCTATCTGCCAGGGGCAGCAAGAGGGCTCGGACCAATTACTCCTTATCCCATCAGTCCACATGAGCCTCCTGGAGAGCCCCTTCGTCTTTAAGACTCTTCTGGCTCAGGTGATAAGATGAAGAATTATCAGTGAAGAAAGAGTGTTGAACCACTTGGTAGGCCACAGCGGCAGGAAGATACTTGCCAATTCTGATGCACAATGAGATGCGGGGAGGAGGGGTAGAGGGGCTGGGAAAGGGGGTGGTGCCCGCTCTGCTCCCCACGCATCTGTAAACATTTCAGACGGTTTTTAGGTTTCTGGTGCAAATGACTTAAGATCAAAGTCTTAGGGTCAGGTGATATATTTGCAAACTGAAGCCACTGAAAATATTATTATTCAAATGCATAGCTGAATAAAAAAAAGATTTTCATATTTGTTTCTCTAAAAATTAACAAATTAACATTGGAATTCCTTCAACTCAGCCTTCTTTGTTCTGTTGATTAAGAAAATAAATAGACACACACACAACTGCCCCGTCTCCACCACCTTAAACAGATGTGCCAACATCTGGGGCTGCTCTAATGATGATAAGTTACGAATTAATAACGACCCTTCACTTCCTCTTAATCCCACTAATGCCAACATCCAGATTAGCTTCAAAATATCATATATAATGACTTCTGGGGAAACCACACATCCTAATAAGAGTTTTTCGTCAGATTTCGCCACAAGATACAATATGTATGTATCATGTGTTTTAAAAGTTAAAAAAACTAGTATGCAACCCCGGACTTATATCCTTCAGTTTTATGTTCCCAATTATTCAGTGTGGCATCTCAAAATAGCCCCCCTTCTTCAAATAAAAGAAAGCACAGCCTTGTTTAAGGCTGTCACTCCACATGTCAGCACGGCAGGACATGTGGGGACATGGCAGGAGGGCTCAGAGCTGACGGCCACGGGAGAGGCAGGGCTGGGCTACCCAGGGGGCCGAGCGTGTGCAGTGCCAGAAAAGCCTGACACCCAGAGAACCTTGACATTTAACGTTTCAGAAACTAAACAAAACTGGGTGTGCGGACACTTACTCTGAGCTGCAAGCAGAGTGCTGGCCACACTCTGTCGCACTCAGGGTCTCTCACTGGAGGCCTCCTCTGGGCCTGGTCCCACCACCATTCATTCCTCACCGGAGGCCCTCGGAGCCCCTGCCCTGTGCCCACACACTGAGAACCGGAGAGGGAGCGAGGAATCAGAGAGAGCCGCTCTCCCACACGGCTCGGCCCATGAGAGCTCCTAGTTTCACATTTTTCCTTTTTTTTTTTTTGGTAAGTCAAACCTGTGTGACTTCATTTTTCACATTCTTTTAATTTATGTTTATTTTTTAAAATGTGTATTGATTTTTTTTTTTTTTGAGAGAGAAAGAGAGACATGGATTTGTTGTTCCACTTATGGACGCATTCACTGGTTGCTTCTTGTTTGTGTCCTGGGGGGGGGGGCGGGAATCGAACCCACCACCACAGCTATCAGGACGGCACTCTAACCAACTGAGCTACCTGACTAGGGCTTCAAAATTTTCTTTTAAAAGAAAAAAGGATCTTCATTTCCATCAGAATCTACACACAACCAAGCAATGAAGTAATTCCTTTATACCTCAGTGATACCAAGACTCCCCCGAAGCGTTGACACTCAGCCAAAGGCAGAGTGTTCCCACTGCACCTGCCCTCCCCCGCAGCACCAATCACTCCCTGGGAGTGGTGTCCTTTCTAAGGCAAAGAATGCGGGGTCCTCGGGGTGTCAGGCGTTGCAGGTGACAGCCTCCCAGACGCTCCTTCCAGGTCTTCAGCACAGAAGCAGTTTATCTCTAATCGTGTGATTACTGCACTACTGCCCCCGCCCCCTACACTGGAAGTCCCAGCAGAAACAGAAACCAGGTTTCCTTCTGGTCACCATCGCAACCCCAGGGCCTTACCCCCCATTAAAGAAATGGAGATTTAGAGAAATCTGAAACAATTTGCATTTAAGCATTTCTCTAATTATGGCTAAAAATGAGGAGCTATAGAAAAACTTCTGAGTCTCTGGATTCTGTTTCTAAAAACATTCATTTTCTTTTAAAAATGACTCACTTATGACTTAGGTGGGTTGTGATCTGCCGTTTCTCAAAACTTCTGGAGTTCACAGACCGGTAATGGGGCCGATCACTCTGAAAAGGGCGAAGTAACCCCCTACTTATCTCTCGGGGAGGCAAAAGCACTGAGACAAAGTGGAAACGCTTAGACTTTTTCGCTTCACATGGCAAAAGCACTGACTGCTAAATAAACTTGCCTAGAGCAAATGCTGTTTTAAAATTAATGGAAGTACAAAATACAAAACAGCTCTGTCTTTGGCTAGAGTTAATTTCCAGTTGTAAGAGTTGGGGAAACCCCAGCAGGTTTTGAGAACGCTGACAGCCAAAGAGGAACAGACCCGAATTTCTAAGGAGACACCGCTCCCCTGGGTAACGCGTGCCGAGCGGACCAAACAAACGTAAGAACGGACCTTCAAACAGGTGCCCAGCCCACCTGGAAAGGCTCAGCCACTCCACGGCGAGGTGAGCGCTCCGTCCGGCCCCCCTCGGTACAACCCCCCCGGTAAAAAGGCCGCCCCCTCCCTCCTGACGACGCTGCGAGCCGCCCAGGGCCTCGCACCGTCCCCGTCGGAGGCCCCGGACCACGCGCCCCGCAAGGCGCGCGGGCTGGCAGCGGGGAAAGGAGAGGACGAGGACCGGAAGGGCCCTACCTGCCAGCCTCCGGCGTTCGGGGTACGCCAGCCCCAGGAGCTTCTGGGCCTCCGAGCGCCCGGCCGCCGCGGGGCGCGGCCGCGAGTCGTCTTTAGGCTCCGCCGCGGCCGCAGGCAACGGCGGCCGGCGCCGCCAGGCCTCGTCCCCGGCGCGGCGGGCGAGGGCTGGGCCGCCAGCGAGCACAGCGCGCGGGAGCCCGGGGGCGCCGGGGAACCGCGCCCACAGCCCCAGGAGCCGCGCGAGGCCCGCTCCGCCGCCTGGGCCGCGGGGACCCCCGCCCGGGCAGCCGCTTGTCCAGCGGCGCGGGCTTCGCGCGGCTCCCGCATCCGCGAGGAGCCCCGGTCCCGCTCCCCAAAGCCGCGGCGGCCCCAGGCCGGGCGGCTGCAGCGGAGACACCGGGGCGCGGGCGGCCGGTGTCCACACGAAGGCGAGCGGGCCCCGCCTCGCGAGCAGCCCTAGCGGCCAGGCAGGGCAGCCGCGCATGGTGCCGCGTCCGAGCCGTGAGTCTCAGCCCACCTGGCCCGGCGCGCACGGAGCCCGCGGACCCTCCCGGCCCGGCCGGCTGGAGGGCGTGCACTCGGCGCCGCCCGCCGCCCCGCCCGCTGTCACCAGCAGTCACCCGCTTCATCAGGCCCGCGGCCCGAGCGCCCGCCTCGGGCCGCGCACCACGCCCCCCAGGGCGCCCACACCAGCCTCCGGCTCTGCCCCAGCTCACGGCGCCCCCCACTGGGCACCCGAGCGCGCGGTGGTCAGACAGGAGAACCAGGGAGGCAGGGAGCACCACCGCGCCTGCGCACTGGCGCGCAGGGAGCTTTTTTACGCTTCTCAGTCCCCTCCCGTCAGAACCAGGAAGAGGCGCGAGCCCTTTCTCACGCCGGCGGACTCAGCGGAGCGCGCAGACGCGATCACACGATGCCCGGCGCAAGGATGAACCCGCAGCACTGCGAGCTGGCCAGGGCGCGCGACGAGTCCGCGGCCGTGGTGACTCTAGCCCGGACGGGTCCTGTCACCCTACGTCCCCGTGCCAAGCACAGGGCCGAGGGGTAAGGACACAGCTGGAGAGAACATCGCTGCGACTCAGTTCAGTTCTGAAAAGCGTTGCGGGGAGTCGTTTAGGGAAGTGACACTTAGATAAGTTTGAGAACGGAAAGAGATCATTTTATAGCGTCAGCCAAAGTGCAACAGTACAAGTGGTGGAGGCACTCCGGCTGCTCAGAATGGAGACCAAAGTGCAATGTATTTTAATACACGTGCCAGGAAAGCCGGAGGAGAGGGTCTCCAAACCCACCAGGTCACTAGGAGACCTTGTAGTGGGGGCATCTGTAAACTGAGGGATGCTCAGCGACCAGCCTGGCTCTTAGTTTGAGTCCTGGTTGAGGATTGTGAATAGCTCTTTATTGACTGGTAAGTATTTTCAGGGCTGGGCACTTGCTTCAATCACAAGATATATGGGTTCGGAGGGGGAATAAAACCCCTCAATAATCAAGATAAATATTTTAATGCAGTATTTTTAAAAATCAAAATTAACGCAAAAAACAGGCATGATAAACAATATGTCAAACAAACGCACGATCCTCCCCCCGCACTTGCAGGATCCGGCCTCGCTTCTCACCCTAATCTCAGCCCTGAAAATCTTATTTACAAAGGCAGGCAGGTAGCAGCTGGCCTAGTGTGCCAGTTTGGATAGTTTTTTTTTTTTTTAATTTTTTCATTAAAATATTATGTACTTGATTACTGAGACTTTTTAGGGCCTCCTGAAATTTCATCCCCAGGAGAATGCCTCACTCACCTCACCATACTTGGAGTCCTGTTAGGTAAGGGGTGTAAATTTTTTTAGGGAAAGTATTGATCATAGTGTGGAATTAGTGGGTTGGCCAAAAAGTGGGTATGTTTTTTTCCCATAAAAGACATTTTTTTTTCATTTTCACCAATAACTTTATTTAATTGGATATTTTGAGTATGTCAGCTATCTCCCGCTACTGGTTTCTAGTGGGTGGAGGCCGTGGTACTGCTAAACATCTTCCAATGCAGAAGACAGCCCCTCAGCGAAGAATTATTTGGCCAAAATGTCAATAGTACCAAGAAATTTCGCAAGCCACTTTTGACACCTTTTGCATACCCTGCACTTTTTTTGTGTTTCAGCTGCATTTTTACCTTTCTTGAACTAATAAAGCATGGTACATAAAAAATGTGGCATGTTTTCTTCCATCTTCAATATTAAAATGGCTGCACACAAATTCACCAATGCTGATACATTTTTTAAAATGCAGGCCCAATATGACAGCTGTCGCAATATAATCTAACAAAATTGTTTCAAATGAAGTTAAAGACAACAAAGCACTATTAGAGCCACCTATGGAGAAAAAAAAACTAAAAACAACTTTTTGGCCAACCCAATAAATCGTGGTTGAAATGTTCCTGTGAAGTGAGTAGGAGGCATGCCATCCTCTAAATTCTAGCCTCTTTCTCCGTGGCAGGCACAGGGTCCCCCCAAGTTAACCACAACTTAGGTTAGGTTCTCAGTGGTGTCTGACCTCTGGAATGCAGGCTATAGATTAAGATCGACACCACTGATTTGTAAGCAGGCATGTTGCTTATGGGAAAGATTTTGTTAGGTGGCTTCTGAAAGGAAGGGAGATAGTCCTCATACCCAGCATTATGCATCCTGTTACCTCCCTTTTGAGCCCAGCAGAAACAATGTGGAAGCATGCCATTCTTCCCATAGGAGAGAAAGTAACACTTTTAACTCAAATGTAACATTCTTACTTTCTCTTTCCTACTCGCCAGAAAGCTATGGCTGCCTCAAGGTCTGGGGAAGGCAGGGCTGGCCTTTGCTTTCTGCCTTCCCCATAATGATGTCCACCAGGCTTTTTCAGCCAGCACGCCCTGAAGCCTGGAGTCAACAGAGTGTAGCTAGTTAAAAAATAAAAATGAAGACAAAAACAAAAAAACCCTCTGTGGTGGTTGCATTTCTAAAAATCAGTCAGAAAAGATAATTATCCCCAACAAAATTGTCAAGTTAAAACAAAAGTTCCCAGCTAGCTATCGGATAATATATGAGGCAAGAATGATTTACTAGCATAAAATATAAAGAAAATGTCCATGGCTCTTAAAAAATACAATGGGGGAATGAAGTAGGGAATAAATATTGGCAGAAGGACTTAATGTAGTCATCACGCCAAAAAAAAAAAAAAATGACTATATATAACCTGGCTGGTGTGGTTCAGTGTATTGAGAACTGGACTGTGAAGCAAAGGATCACCAATTCGATTCCCAGTCAGGGCATATGTCTGGTTTGCAGGCCAGGTCCCCAGTAGGGGGTGCACGAGAGGCAACCACACATTAAAGTTTCTCTCCCTTTCTTTCTTTCTCCCTCCCTTCCCTTCTCTCTAAAAATAAATAAATAAATCTTTTTAAAAAATGACTGTATAGTCAGTACAAAACATATACACACTCGGTACATATTCAAATTGGAAAAGGTCATAATAATGCAATAACATGCATTCCCACCTGAAAATAAGGATAACTTCTCACTGCCATTTTAGAAATAGGTTACAATTCGTTGGCCACTGAAAAGGCCAAGAAATGCTCTAAGGTGTGTTTGGGGAAGAAAGAAGCAAAGCACTTAGATATGAGTGGATTAATAGTAGAAGTACCACCACAAGGCAAGGAAAGGTTGCGTGTGAATTCTGAGACTCTGAGACAACAAGCAAGAGTTCAAATCCTGCCCACGGAAAGACTGAAAGGGCTCTTGGTGGAGATATGATTGCACCACACAGTAAAATCTGGTCCTCGGTGAATAGACTTTTAATGGGTTTAGCGGGCCACAGGTGTCACGTTCAAAAAGGACTTCTTTTGACCAACACTTGAGAGCAGTTGGGATTACTTCAAGAACAGTTCCACCTGTGGGCTCTTGTCCCTCTCAAAGGATGACAAGGGAGCCCATGAGGACACCAGGAGGGGGCCCGTGGAGCACAATAGTGCAAGAAGCAAACAGAAGTCTCTCTGGCCTGCAGTCTGTGATCTGATTGGGGGGTGGGGGTGTCGTGTGACCCTTCTGAGAACATTTCTTTTTCTCTTAACTCAAGCATGCAGCCCCCACTGTCAAGGGCAGGATGGCAGGTTGATGGCTGAGGTGGAGCATGCAGACTGTGAAGTGCAAACCAGGGGCAAAAGTGCTTCATAAATTCCTCTGAAGTCTGACTGAAGTTTCAGGTAACTTCGCCATGTGCTTGTGGTGATTGTTGAAGCTGTAACTTTATCTCCTAGAAATGTGGCTCAGGCAGGCTGAATGCAATATATATAGAAGGTTCAGCATCTTTGGCCTTACATTCATTCTCTCTCTCTCTCTCTCTCTCTCACACACACACACCTTCTCCCAAAAGATTCTAGAGAAATGTTGTTATGGTTTGAATTGTGTCCTCACAAACAAACAGACAAACAAGAAAAAAATATATATACATACAGGGTAGGGCAAAAGTAGGTTGACAGTTGTTTGCATGGAAAATAATATGATAATAAATAATCATACAAGAAGAAGCTCTGTGTTTTGCATACCCACAACTGTAAACCTAGTTTTGCCCCACCCTGCATATGCTGAAATCATAACCCCCAGTAACTCAGAAGGTGGCCTGATTTGGAAATAGAATCATGGCAGATACAATTAGTTAAGACAGAGTCCTATTGGGCTGGCCGTAGGGCACCATTAGACGAATAAGGCCATCTGAAGACAGAGACACACAGGGAAAATGCCCGTGACGATGAGGACGGCTTGGAGCCGAGGGACAGCAAAGATGGCCAGCGAGTCATCAGAGGCGTCCAGGGCAGCTTTGCACATGCCCGTTTGGACCGTACGATGCACCGTGCAGACTGGCAAGGTGCACCACTGCGTGTACAGGGCTGTATATTTGTGTAAAAAATAAAAACACACACTTTCAGCTGCTCTGATAGTCATATGTTCACAGAATATATTTGGAAGGACTCACAAGGAACAGTGGTTATCTCTGGGGAGGACTGAATACAGGTAGGTGTCCTTTTGTAACTTCTGAATTTTCACCATCTATTCAAAAATAAGTTAAAATTATGATTAAAATTAAGAAAACAATGAAAGATAACCTCCTGTATAGGGGGAAAATAGGGAAGCAGAAAATTTTAAAGATACCAAAGGATTACGTAAAAGAAAAATGTGGTTGCCCTGGCCGGGTAGCTCAGTTGGTTAGAGTGCTGTCCCAATAGGCCAAGGTTGTGGGTTCGATCCCCTGTCAGGCACATACAAGAATGAACAGATGATGCATCAATAAAGGGAGCAAAAAATCAATGTTTCTCTCTCTCTAAAATCAAGACATAAAAATTTTAAAATAAAAGAAAAAAGAAAAATGTGCTTGGCAAGTTTGTTCAAATTTTTAAAGAGAAACTAATTTCCATGGTATATAAACTATTCTGAAGCATAGAGACCTGGCTGGTGTGGCTCAGTGGACTGAGTGCTGGCCTGTGAACCAAAAGGTCGCCGGTTTCATTCCCAGTCAGGGCACGTGCCTGGGTTGCAGGCCGGGTCCCCAGTGGGGGGCAAGTGAGAGGCAACCGATCAATGTCTCTCCCTCTCCTTCTCCCTCTCTTCCCCTCTGTCTAAAATTAAATAAAATCTTTTAAAAAATCTGTTCTGAAGCATAGAAAAAAGACTTCTTAATTCATTTTGTGACATTCATTAGCCCTGCTATTCACATCTAAGATAGCCTTAAAAACAAAACACAAATACACGAAGACGGAAAAGTTCTTAACAAAATAACAGCACATTATATCCAGCAGATTATTTTTAAAAACATTATTACTAAGCTAAGATGAAAAGAACAGAACTGTCACACTGTACAATGCTCTGCCTTGCTCAGGAGCATCTACATCAAATCACTGGCTAATGTCATACTGAGCAGCGAGACGTTGGACACATTCCCATCTAAGACAGAAATGAGACGGGATGCCGGTCCTCACTGCCGCAGTCACACATGGTGCCACAGGTCCCAGCCAGTGCAGCAGACGACAGAGACGAAGGAAGTGCAGTCATCAGCAAACGAGAGGTAAAATTATAAATACAGGCGGACAGTAGTCTTGTCTACCTAAAAAAACAGTCATGTGAAAAAATAATGAAAAGAGAATTCTCCAAGGCAGTTGAATCCCACCCTGATTAAAACAATAGTGTTCCTGTACATGAAGGTAAGGAAGTAAAGAATACACTGTCCCCAATGGCATTAATAATTGTAATAAAAATACAAAATACATAAGAACCAAATTAAAAGGAACGTACAAAACCAATGTGAAGATAATAACAAAATGTTACTGAGGGAGAAGTAAGAAGACTCAAATCAAATGTTTTCCTGAAAACATACTCTTCTGGATGTGAAAAATAATTAATGATAATAGTAATATAATGATGATATAATTGTGTTTTATGATATATAACAGATTCTGTGTTAAGTAATTTATATACGAGCACAGAACTTTTTGAATGTTTTTGTTTTGTTTTGTTTTTAAACAAATGAAGAGGCTGCAGCCAGAGCTGTAAAGCAGTTTGCCCGAGCTCATGGAAAGTGCAGGCGGCCTGCTAGGACTTGCGTCCTGGCAGTCCGTTCCTAGAGCGTATGTCTGACAGCCAAGTCAGTCCCTTCACACCAATGTACAGATCCAACGTAATTCCAACTAAACACTCAAGGGTATTTTTTTAACTTCCTGGAGTGAATCTAGAATCTAAGAAAATAAAAAAGCTCAGGAAATGTCTGGTAACTGGCCAATGAAATACTATGCTTCCCCTACATGCTCCAAAAAATATATGAAGTAATAGAAAGAACAAATAAAACCACACCTATATCATAATTAAAAACCTCCAATTACCAGTAAACAGAAAAATAAATACCAGTTTCTACCAGAGCTATCTTTCCAGCTTCTGTCACAAGGAGTTGAAAGAACTGCAGAAGGATTCCAGAAAAACTGTGAAAAAATCAAAGTGGTGATAATAGGGAAAGGGATTCTAAAACTCACCTAAAATCACAAGAAGGAGAAGAAATTCAATGAAAATATAGGGATTTTTTTTTTTTCAAGAAAGAGCTCTAGTGGATCGAAACACTAACTGCAGGGAAATAGCTTAAAAATGAACAGAACTCAAGGTAATTGCCCCAAAAAGAAAAAAAGAGAGGATGGAAAAAGACTGTAAAAAGAAAGGGTAAGTATTTTTGAGATTTGGGTGGTACAGAGAAACGGGGGCGGGGTGGGGGGGGAGGAATTTAGAATCCTGCAAGAACCAAAATCAAAGATCATACAATCCTTTTCTACTCCAAAAATAAAGGCATCCATGAAATAAATTGCACTTCACTACTCTGACCAAAGGGGGCACTCTTGAACTAGCAATCTTGTAACCCAACCCCAAACCGCCAGCACGCTTCACAGAGAGCTTTCATCAACCTGAAAACTGTTCTAAGTAGGAAATAGGGAAAATCAAAACATTTCAGAGGAGAAAAATTTCTTCCCTCAAAATGAACACACAGCAGAAGGAAATTGTAATGCTATACACAAAATTAAATTCAATATCTCCTAACAAGCATTTGGGATATGAAAAACACATTGAATCAGAAATTAATAAACTAAGAACCAAATAAAAGAACCAAGTTTTAAAAAGTTGTAAGAAAGGAAATGAATTGCTTGAACTAAAAAAAGAATTGAAAAAAAAATCGTCTCAGAATTGAATACTAAATGATAAAGTACCCAAGGAAGAATAGTTTCAAATAAAAAAAAAATGTAATAAGCAGCATTGAAAAGAGTTAGGAAAACAACTAAAAGAATAAAAATGAGAAAAAGAGAGAAAAAAGGCCAGAATGTAAGTGGCTGAAATGGAAAATAGATAAAGAAGGTCCAGAGTTATTATAATTGGAGAAGCAAATCAAAACAACAGACCAGAACTAATATGTCAGCCTACAATTGAAGAAAACATTCCAAGAATAAAAACAATCTGAATCTACTGTTTAGAGAGCCCACAGCTGCTTGAGAAAACTGACACAGAACGGGAATGATTAATTCTAAGACATAGAGCAAAACGACCCCATGAAGCGGGATTCACATTAGCGGGGCTCTGGCGCCCACCAAACTGGTCCTTCAGGCGTGTCATTTGTGTAGCTGGTAGGGTGGTGCTCTGGGGTGGTCTGAGGCAGTCACCAGGTGTGTTGTTTTTGGGACCCCTGGGGAGGGGCTCCGGTGCAGGCCAAGGTCATTTGAGGCCTGTGCCCTGACCCAGGGCCACTGGCAGGAGCCACAAAGTGATCTGCAGGGGGTGGCTGCTTGTGCTGAGCTTGGAGGTGCCAGGGAGCAGCTGTGAACTGGGGCCAGCTGCCACTCGGCTGGGCCTGGGGCGGCTTTAGCAAGAGGGCTGGGGCATGCCAAGGCCGGACACTACGTTTGAGAAATTTTTGGAAGGCCAGCTGCTGGTGAGGAACAGTGGCTGAGGAGGGCTCCCGCGGCTGTTGGGTGAGGTGGGGTGTCAGGGAATCACTGGGGTGGGGCGAACTGTGTTAGCTAGATTGGTGGAGCATTTAGATTTGTTGCTGGCCTGTGCCTGCCGGCTGGAAGGGGAGAGGATTCAACAAAGGAACAATGGTATCTGCAAGCACTTCTGTCGCCAGAGTGAACCGCCCTGAGCCGTGTTCCTCCTGTCCTCCCCTTGAAGCTAGTCAATTCAGTTCCTCCCTGTTCGTCCCTGGTGCTTTTGGAGCTGCTGCCCTAGTGCCGGAGCTCAGAGTGAGTGAGTCTGGGGGAGAGTGAGTCTGTGAGTAAGTCCATGGGCGGGCCCTTTTGGAGACCCGCCTGGTGCTCCAGACAGCCTCTGTTGCACTCAGCCCCACCCACAGAGGATAAGCAACTTGCTCCGGCCAGCACATCTGTTGTCCAAGCTGTGCTGTGAACAGAATCCAATGAGGAAATATTAATCCGAGTGAGCCAACATAGATCACACTGGATCATAAGCTCGTACTTTGCCGTCCCACCTCCCTCCCTCCCTCTCTCTCGCCTTTCCTTCCTCCTGCCTGTGAGCCTTGAGAAAGGGCCAGCCCCCAGGACTTCTGACCCCAGGCCCTCACCTTGTCCTGTCCATGGGCAATGGCCTTTGTCTCTACCCCTCCCGCTCCGGACTCCTCCCAGCAGCGTTCGGAGAGCCCCAGCCCAGCAGGGTCCGGTTGGCCAGTGAAGGCCTCATCAGTGCCCATGGAGCTAACCAGTGGGTTGTGATGGATAGCCAGTATGCGAAACTGTCCATCACAGTGCATCCATGTGGAAATGTTTTCTTTTAGGTACCACCCTCCTGAGTCTCAAAATTAATTATAGCTTAAAAAACAATATTTCTGGAGTAAGGAGAGGACAGGACTTACAACTGACTGGTGTCTTACACCCGCTCTTGGTAGTGGACGGGGAAGTGAGCTGTTGCCTCAGGTGCCCGATGCCAACACGGTGGCCACTCGCTGTTTCAGCCATCGGAATATTTAAGGAAGAAACAAGAAGCCTGGTTGTTTTCTGAAAGCCTTTTGTTCACCTAAGATAAGGAAGGCGCCAACATCAACCTTGCCGAATGGGTGTTTGTGACTTGGGAGAAAAGCCTGGAGAAGCTTTTAAAATGCTTCATCAAACATGTATTCGAGGGCGCAGAGGAGAAAACTTAGCACTGACTCAAAAACTTGGACTGGGTGTAGAGGTGTCTCGGGAACGCCAATACCGTGAACTTCACTTATGTTGTAAGAAGTATTTATGTCTAAATAAACAAAATAAAATAGAATGTCCAGGTGACAAGAAAGTATGTTTATCATTTGATGACAGTTTAAAAATTGGTGCATAAAATAATGGCGCCCCTTATAATCAATGAGCCTTAGGTTCAGTATCACACGGTATATGCAGAGTAGGTCACAGTGTAAAATACTGTTGGCTGGGTCTAAAAGTTGGAAAGCCCCTCCTTTCCGAACTTCCGTTAAAACAAACAAAAACAAAACAAACAGCAAATGAAATGTTTCTGGATTCCGAAGGTCTCAATCTCTGCCCCCTTTCAAGTGTTTCAAGGTCTGTCTGCACCGCTAGCTCCGCTTCCCACTTCCTCATCAACTTTTTACTTTTAGAAACATTTAAACACAGTGAGACAAAACTTCTTTGTGTGACCTAACCAACGGTGCTCAAGTTCAAACGGGTAACATCCCGGCACCCCTTCCGGGTCAGGAGCCCCGCTCCACCGGTGTGGTTTTGTTGCTTTCGGATCCATACTGAAATACATAGTTTTGTTTGATTTGAATTCTAAATGGCATCCTTCTGTAGGAATAATTTGTTTCTCTTCACTCAGCACTGAAGGTCCCTCCTTAATTTCAAATGCATAAAAAAAGTCTCAAAATTATTATTCTGGGGAGCGTCTGAGATCTTGCTCCCCTGGCCTGCATTGTCAGTTTGGCTCAAATAAACTCTTATAAAAATTCTCAACAAAGCTAAACACTGAAGTTACATCCATGCCGTAGCCTGTGACTCTAATCTGTCCATTCTCCTTGTAGGGTTTATCACGCTACGACTAAGCAATGAGGTATTTACCTTTCACGTGCGTTTTGTGTGGTTCCAGCATTGGGAAATGATGGACAAGGTTGCCGTGGACATTTGCACGCGTGGATCCTGCTGAATGTAAGCGTGCGTTTCCGGGCCCATGGTGGGACTGCCGGTGACAACAGAGCATGCTTTGTTCCACTTTGCTGTGTGACACCACCCTGCTTCTCAGCACAGGTCGCGAGTTACGTTCTCACCCTCGGGAGAGTCCTGATGCACCCACCACGCTTGGCTTGGTCAGGTCCCTGCAATGCTGTTGGTCGGATGGGTGCACCATGCTATCTCATTGTTTGAAATCTGCATTTCCCCAAGTAATACCAGGTTAAGTAATTTTTAATTTGTTTGTTGGCCATTTGGATTTTTGTGAAATGTTTCCCTTTAATACTTTTGCCTTTTTTCCCCTGTTGACTCACTGATGTGTAGTTCATGTGTTTCAGAATTATGGAGTCTGTTAGGGCACTAGTCTCTCGTGGTTAAGTTGAAATGAACAAAATTTCAAGAATTCAGCTCCTCCGTGACATTATCCGTATTTCAAATGCTCAGTAGCTCCATGTGGCTAGCAGCTGTCTCACCAGACAGCAGGGGCCTACGGAAGCTGTCCGTGCTCACAGCGTTGTCCACAGGACGAGACAGACCAGGGAGCGCTGCACTGCATTGCACAGCCGATTCTAATGCTCGGTGCTGCTCTAGACGCGTCTGTTAACAGCTCAGGTGTTACCTCTGCCATCTCACATCCATGGCCTGTCCAGGACTTCTTTTTGTGCTTCTTTTGATGAATGGATGTTTTTAAATTTAATCTCCCTTTTTGGTTAGGGCTTTTTCTCTTCTTTTTAAAATGGTTTTAGTTATTTATTTTTAGAGAGAGGGGAAAGGAAGGAGAAAGAGAAGGAAATATCAATGTGTGGTTGCCTCTCATGCGCCCCCTACTGGGGACCTGGCCTACAACCCAGGCATGTGCCCTGACCGGGAACCAACTGGAGAGCCTTTGGTTTGCAGGCCAGTGCTCAATCCACTGAGCCACACCAGCCAGGGTGGGCTTTTTGTTTCTTTAGAAATGTCTTCCAATCCCAAGGTCATGAGGATATTCTTTTAAATAGTTTATACGTCTGCTTTTCACATTGAGGACTTTAACTTACCTGAAATTGGCTTTTGTGTCTAGCGACGCAGGGGCCCAATTTCACTTTTTTCTTCTGGATAGCTGGTTGTCCTAGCACCGTAGTAAAAAGTCTGTCCTTCCTCCATTCTTGTATGTGTCACCTATTATAAACAAAGCGTCCAGATTTATTAACCTTTCCACCTTTCAGCCCATTCTGTGCATTTTCCATTTCCATTACTGAAGTGTGAGTACTCCTGCTAAAGCTTGTTGGCCACTCCCACTCAATCTAATGGACATTCTTTAATCCCCACCTTACTTGAATCCTTGGTACATCAGCACAGCTGACCACTCCTGTTTTGCAGGACTTCATCCTCTTGGCTCCTGGGACAGCGCCCTCTCTTTCCCTGTTGTCCGGCTGCTCCTCCTCTCTGGCCTGTAAACGCCAGAGCACGCCAAGGTGTAGTCTTGAAGTCACATCGCCTCCCACTCCATGTTCTTATCCTTGGTGATCTCACCTATTTGCAAGGCTTCTAATTCCAATTCCATGCCATGGACTCCTGCCCTTGTCAGGACGTGTGGTGATTACCAGGCCTACTCCAAACTGGAGAGGTTTGATGGGGCATCTAGATTCCCCCCTTGCTCTTAAGAGCGAGGAATAGAAAGTGAGCTCACATTCCCACGAGACCCGAATGAGAAGAGCCCGGCCCTCGTCACTGTCAGCAGTCCCCACACAGCCAAGGGAAAAGCCTGCCTGTGACAAACCCGACCACGTAATGGGGCAGAGTGGAAGCACAGAATCCAGGGGCCCCCAGAGTCGCACACAAAACCTGCTTGACCTCTTCTTTGTTACATGAACCAATGATTCCTCGTTTTTAAAACCGCTGGGAGTCAGGTTTCTGTCCGTAGTGCATAAAGCCCCCTAATGAACACAGCCCCCAAAGCAGGTCAGCCCAGCCTCTCTGCAGAGCTGTGGGAGTGCCTCTCCAAAGCCCATCCCACCTGGTTCTCATAAAGCACCTTGACGTTAAGCGGTCCAGCGCTCAGCTCTTAACCGTCTACCCAAACGTCTCTTTCTCTAGTAGTTTCATCACCATAGAGGGCAACCTACCCACCGAACTGTTCATGCCAGAAACGTGTAGGTCGGTCATGATTCCCTTCCTCCCCACCCAACCCAGTAGGAAGTTCAGCCCAGTCCACCAATAAAACAGTCACAAACTTGTCCACTTCTCCCCACTGCCACTGTGGCCAGTCCAGCCCAAGTCACCCTCATCTCTCCCCTGGACGACTGCAGTGATCTAGCCGGACTCCTCGTTCTCACTCACACACCCTTCATTGATTCCTTAGAGCTGCTAGTGATAAATGAGCAATTATTTCACATTCTATAAGGTGGCAGTTAAAAGAAAATATGAAGTGCGCAGAAGGGCTAATTATCTATTGCTACTCAAGGAATAACTCCAAACTTTAATGGTTAAAACAACATTTAATGTTTCCCAGTTTCTGTAAGTTGGAAATCAGGCAGACTTCCCTGGGCGTCTGTCTCAAGATCCAGCAGGGGCTGCCACCAAGATGCCAGCCGAGGATGCAATCGTACCTGAAGGCCTGGCTGGGGCAGCTGCGCCCAGGCTCATCTGTGCGGTTGCTGGCGGCGGGACTTAGGTCCTCACATGGCGGCTGGAGGCCGCTTTCAGTTCATGGCCCCAGGGGCCGGTTTATAGGGCACATGGCAGAAGGCTTCCATCATCAGCAGAACCCTGTACTCAGCTCGGCACAGACTGGGTTCCGTAACTGTCGCTGAATGATCCTGCCATTCAAGTGGAATTCCGGTTCTCAGCAAGGTGTCTGTGTGGTCCTGTTGCCAGTGATATCGAGGCGGGAATCGGACTGCATGACCTCCCCACCCTACCCACTGCTCCCATCCCTCCTGGGGTAAGACCCCAGCTCTGGACAGTGCCCTGAGCCCTGCCCATTACCCACACCCTGTTGTGCTGTCCTGTTCCCGCCCCCACTGCTCAGCCCCACTGGGATTCTCTGAGTGTACAGGTTCTTCCCAGTGGGGGTCGCGGCCACTCCTTCCCGTGCTCTGCCTTGCTACCTCCTGTTCGCCCCCAGGGCTCAGCTCAATTGCTATTCAGGGAGGCCTTCTTTGAACACTTAACTGAATTAGATCCCTGGACATATTCTTCCATAGCATCCAGTATAGCGAGCGCACCCACTGGTGTTTGAAATTATATATTCATGGTATTATTTGATTAATATCTGCCTCTGTCTCTAAACTATAAGCTCAACCCATGGACTGGTAACAGTTTTGCTTATCACTGTATTTCTACCCACTAACACAATGTCTGAGGGCATGATATGTAGTTAATATAAAAATACTTCCTTTTAGGTATTTCAGACAATCATACAGAAGTATCAAAATGGTCCTTTAATAGATCAAGTTGACAAGAAACATCTGGAAATTCTATAATGAAGGTTTTGTTTACCATGAGGCAGTTTCAGAGTCATCTGGCTGCTATGTAGGTGTCGATAATATGAATTTTTGGTGTGGGCTGAGCATAGATTTAATAGACACTTTTCTAAAACATGCAACTGAAAGCCAAGTTAAAGTACAGACTAAGTTTTTAATCCATATACTGAAATACCAATCTGGGTAATAGCAAAATGAGAAGCCTACATACTCAAATATTTTTTATACAACCAAGACATTTTTAATACACAAATAAAACAAATGAAAAGCTAGTAATCATATCCTTAGAAGCTGGACCTTGAATTTAAAAACTTGAAATGATTTCCTGTTTTGTCTGTATTCATTACTTTCCTTTATCCTAATTTTCTTTCTTTCTTTTGACCAGTCTACTTCTAAATTAAAATTACAGTCAAATTTTCTAGGCCTGACGGTCTAAGAAATTTCAGCTGTTTCCCCGCCTCCCCCCACCCCTCAACCTTACACACATGGCGGACATTTATCACTGTGGTTCAAAATAACTGAATATTCTAAAGTTTCTTTATTCCAAAAATAAATAATATAGGTTTTCTCAGCTTTAGGTATTTCAAATACAAAACGGTAACATCACCAGTCCTGCCCACATCACAGGAATGCTCTGAATGAAGATAAAGCATGTGAGAGAGCAACCTGAGGGGGTGCCCACGGTGGCCAGGCATCCTGTGGACACCACCACACGCGCATGCCCTTTACAATATCTCCTAAGATACTGGGGAAGTTGTGACAGGCATTCTATAAGGTTCAATGACCCCACCTTAAAATGAGCTCACAAGAGAAGGGAAAAAAAAGGCCAAACACACAGATCATTAAGCGCTTCAATTGAAATCACAAAGTATATATACATGATCGATAATGTGAAGACTGACCAACCTAATACATTTGTGTTTAATTAAAGAAGTTCTGTAATAAAAGACAAACACAAAACCTTCCAAATCAGTGATCTTTCCACTTCTGAGAATGATTCAGTCCAATTTATGAATTTCATTATTTCTGGCAATACACCATACAATCTAACTTAAGTAGTCATTTATTACAGCTAAGAATACATTTGAATTCTAGGCTTTTCCTGTAGACCATGTGGAAGGTGGTGCTGTCTGGCTAAGTTGCCAAAGGATCCTTCTTACAATGTCTCAAATACGTATTTGTATCTATAAGGAACATTTCCTATTATTTAGCACCTTAGGCTCAAGTAAAAAAGTTTTTTGGCACAAAATTCTAGAGTCTTCCTATTTAATTTCCTGATAATTCTGGTGTCCTTGCAGAATATTACATATTTAAGTACATTTTAAAAATTCTGGCATCATTTAAATCTTTGAATGAGTCCATTATTTGGAACTGTTTAATAAATAGTCTGAATTAAATAACGCAGGTCTTAGGCCCCTTAGCAATTTCATAATTTGATTTTTAAAGAAAACTGGAAGTAGAATCTTACAAAATAATTCTAGATGGCAAAACATATGTTGTCCCTGGGCAGCAACTGGCAATCCTGGATGTGGAAATGGTGTTAAATGCAACCGAGAGTCCCCGTGGACACCAAGGGGTCAGCTGGACAGACTACAGAAGCAGGTGAGAACCCACGTCCTCTGGGGCTGGGCGGGCCCATGGGACCGGCTGTCGCCCAGAAGGGGTGAGCTACACCACACATTCTCCCTCCTCACAGTTTAAATGAGATGCCAACGCTTTTTGTTTGGAAACTAAATACATTTTAATAGAAAACAAAATACAAAATAACTCTTTTCAGAAAACAGAAATATTTAATCTTTTCCCCACCAATGGGAGCTTGCTTCATCCTCCCAGTTTTATTCTGTTCATTTGTCCTTACGATTTTTTCATGGAGGGATGATTAATCTGCTGTGGCAGGAGGCGGCAGCAGATGAGCTCCAGGAGAAAAAGACTGAGAAAGCCACACCTCGGAATATCTGCGCGTTTGGAAATTCAACATTTTCTCATTCTATCTTTTGACTTATCGCCTCAAATTATTTTCATTTCTTTACGACAATATGGCCTTTCAGGGAGAACCATTCCTAGAAGCGCAGCGATGAAGAGAATCTTTTGTTCCCACCATCCCTGCCAGAGCCCAAGACGTTCTCGATCAGCCCACCCCTGCGCTGCTAGAAACACGTTGGTGGGGGACACATCCTGTCCCCCAGAAACTGTCCCTTCCTCACGATGCACTGTGCTACGAAATTCTCTGAATTCCCTGAACCTCAAAAATTCCAAGTATCACAGCCAGTGTCAGGAGTCAAACCTGAAAGATGGGAGCAGAGGAGACCCTCTGCCAGTGCTAGGTTTCCTCTTCTCAATAATAATAATAATTACTATAATTATAATAATAATAAAAAAATCCTGTTCTCTGTAATTACGGGAAAGGAAAGACCTTTTCCAGGGTGATCCTGGCCTCCTTGCCTCGTCCCCACCCCTGCACCCCACACCAGTGGGGATCCCCTTCCTCCTGGAAGCTGACGGCATGTGACACCATGGCACCGCTCCGCCTGAGGGCCCTCTGCGACCGTCCCGGGACCACACGCGGCAGCCGGCCGTGGCAGCAGCATTGCGGTTTCGCAGAGGGGAAAGCGAGACGGACACGGAGGTGCTCACATGGGGATGCAGCAGCATCTTTGTAAGAGCTTGCCACCCGACCTCCAAAGCATCTCAGTTCCTGCTCTCAGGTCTGCTACTCGCCATCCATCCTCCCCCCAGTCCTTTGATGTTTGGGGGGCTGACTGGAGGGTGACGTGCTCAGGATGTCTGCAGAGGGGAAGGGGGAGAGGCGGGGGGTCCTTTGCAGTCAGTCCGTGATTTGATCGTAAGACGTGCAATCTGGTGGCCCTCGACGCTGCCGCTGCCCCAGTCCGTTACAACGAAGGTAAAAAAAAAAATCAATGTTCCTGATTTTCTTGTGTGATTCCAGTCACCAGAAGAAGGTTGCAGGCCATGAACTGCACGCTCAGCACGTTGCTCATCTGCCCGGTGTACACGCCCACGAGCTCGCCGGAGGAGCCGTCGGCCGCGGCGCTGCAGTAGGTGTTCCTGATGTCCCAGACGCGCACCGAGTTGTCCATGGACGCAGAGGCGATCAGACTGCTGTCCGGGCTGAAGGTGAGGCTGGTGATATTGTCCGTGTGGCCTCTCAGTTCTTTGTAAAGGGTCCCGGAGGCCAAGTCCCATAGCTTCAGCCGCTGGTCCTCGCCAGCTGACGCCAAGTACTTACCGTTGGGCGAAAAGGCGAGAGAAAGCACAGGGCCGCGGTGGCCCGTGAACAGCCGCACCGAGTTCCCCTGCTGCGCGCTCCACAGCCGGACGGTCTTGTCGGTCGAGCCTGTAGCCAAGTAGTTTGAATTAGGGTGGAATTTGACACAGTCCACGTCTGCCAGGTGTCCTGCATATATTCTCAGCGGGTACGTCCGATCGAATGACCACAGCCTTGCGGTGCGGTCATGGGACCCGCTGGCAAAGTACAGGCTGTATGGGCTGATGTCCAAGTCCCACACAGGGTAGGCATGTCCTTGGTACAACACAGTGTTGGTGAAACTCCCGAGGTCCCAGTACCTAATGGACATGTCTTCGGAACAAGAGAGCAACCCTGAGCTGTCTGCGAGGAACCGCGTGCTGTACACTGGTCCACAGTGTCCCCGCAGTATCTTCATCTCTGTGCCGGCGGTGTCCTCCTCGTCATCCTGGGAGTGTCGGGTGGGCGTGCAAAAGAGACACATAACAAAATGTTTAGTGGGCTGCGTGGAAAACCAAACCTTTGGGGAGCAGGGGGATGGTGTGTGGGAAATAGTATCCACCCAGTAAAGGCCAGTGGCCTTCTCCTTGAGGGCAACCCCAGGAAGCCTAAGGCACATAACTGTGTAACTGAAAAGAAAAAAAAAAAAAGTCCCTTACAGCTTATAAACTGCTCCTTAAAGTCACGTGGGGGCCAAGAATATATCAAATCAAAGATACAGTCATGACTGGGTTTGACTCGTAGCTTGAGGATTACAGCTGGGTAAAAGGCAGCCATCCTATGGTAACTTGCATCGTTAATTCCAGGATCTGCCACTTGAAAAGCTTTACTCCTGCATTTCTGTTCAGTTCTTAGAGTCTTTCATTCTATGGGCTGGCCAGGTTTAGCTGCTTTATAAGCCACACTGCTCCCCGTATCCTGTCCCCTGGGTCAGGTCCAGGCACGCTGATAGCGCCCACGTCTGGGGTCGCGGGTGGACAGGGTGAAGGCTGATGTGGCCGCAGTTCGAGATTAGTATGGAGCCACTGGAGGAGATCAGCCAAAATGCACCCTGGACATACCAGAAAAGGAAGCCAGAAAGGTTCGGGTATCAGTGAGTTACGCTCCTACCCCGGGACCAGGCATATACCGTTGGCGTCCAAAAAGAAATAAAGATGAAGTTCGAAGACTGTGACTTTCTGGAGGGTCTCAAACATTTCCCCAAAGTAACAAAACAAGGCTGGATTTGGAGTTGATTTAAAGCCAAGTGACTCATGTGATTCTTAGAAATGATTCCTGTGTGTGGGGACAGAAAAGGAGACAGCAGCCCACGGTATGGGGACTGAGAGTCCCCTTCCTCACCGTCTTCCCCACAAGTACACTATCTGTGTCCCAAATCCATCTTCCCTTCATCCTCTTGCAGGCCAGTTCCTTAAAACTACAGCTGTCTCCCTCCTGGAATTCTTAAGTTAAAATGGTTTTCATTGAACACTGGAAGAATGAGGATTAAGATGAAGATTCTTAAATCCATCGGTTTTGCTGGCTTAGAAATAACCATCTTTGTGAGCTATAGGTTATTGTCTAGGAAAATGGCATCCTTTTAACTTCTATTTGAAAACTATTAAATTCAGAACAAAACAAACACCTCCAATGTGTACATATTTGAGAGAAAGCTAAGAAAAAGAAACATGGATGTCCATGAATATTCAAAGTGGTTTTTCCAGATACTCAACTTTAAAAGTACATAAGCATTTGGGAGCTTAAGGTTCTACTGAATGGTAACCAAGAATATTAGTAATTTTCCTTTTCAAAGAGGTTACAACACTTTAAAATATCAAGAATGACTCGTTGCTGTACCTCAGAAAGTTTATTAAGAACTGTGGGAGCAAAGAATGACCCGGGGTGGATTACACAAAGGTCCTTTGAAGGTTACAGTGGAGCCAAGGGTACGTTACTGCCTCTGAGACTTAGACAGTCTCTGTTTGGAGCAGGGGTTATGGAAGTGATCGCTGCCCCCTAGTGGGGACCTAATGGCACACTCAGAGCTGGGGAGAGTGCACCAGGACTCAAGGAGTCAAGCTGGCCCTTCCCAAAGGTCTTTTTTTAAAGGAATTTAAAAAGTTTTTTATATTTTTTGATTTTGAGAGAGAGAAACATCAAGCAGCTGTTTCACTCATTTATGCATTTACTGGGTGATGCCTGCATGTGCCCTGACTGGGGATTGAACCGCAGCCCTGATGTGGCGGGGTAATGCTCCTACCACCAACGCAGCCCCCTGGCCAGGGCTGCCAAGGGTCTTGATGATTGTTGTCACTAGCCCACGGAAAGGTGCTTGGTTGACTCTCTATTCTAAGAAACGTGGACATCAGAACGTCCCTGTTGGCTATCAGCTCTTTGCCAGGACCACAGCTTGGAACAGCCAGCCCCATTTGCTTCTATGGCTCAACTCAGTCCCACCAGGACCTCCCTCCCAGTCGAGGTGGAACCCTGAGCCAGTGCCAGTGCACACGTGCCCAGCGCCCAGATTCTCTCTCCTTCCTCTCATCTAACAGGCTGCACCCCAAAACTCCCTGCAACTTACCGAACCCTTCACAGTGACTGGGCATTCATCTCAAATCGGAATTTTTAATGTGTAAAGTGTATTGTGTAATAATAAACTGTGAAATGCCCATATAAAACATGCCTAAAAGAAAAGTAAACAGATCTTTAAATGTTGTCTGACACGCCCCTGTGCCATAACCATGCTTTAAACCATGTAGTCCCTAAAATCTCAGACTAGTGATGGGTGTCTGCTACTGGACTAGGGTGTTCCAGGAGCCTCAGCTGCACTCCAGTCTGTCCCAGATCACAAGTACTTGGGGGGGGGGGGGGGGGCGGCAGGGGGGCGTCTGGGATTTGGCCTTGGGCTGTTCTCCAATTAGTGGCCAGTGGAACGGAAGGAAATGCAAGGCACCTGGGTCTGGGAGCGGGCTAAGACTTGGAAGCAAGCGAGGTGCTGCGTCTGCGTGAAAGACGACAGCAGCCTGGTCTTGTTCAGACATGGTGACTGTGGCTAGCGTGAACGGACGTGACTCTAAGTGTGAAATACACACCAGATTTCTAAGACTTAGGGCAAAAGAGGAGAAAGTACCAGGTTTCATGAATAATTTTTTAATACTGCTTACATGTTAAATGATAGTATTTTTGCCACACTAGATTAAATAAAATACATTAAAATTAATTTTGGCTATTTCTTTTTACCATTTTAATGTGGCTACTAAAAACCTTAAATTACAGATACGGTCCGCACTGTAGTCCCACTGGCCGACACACTTCTAAGTGACAGTTTTATACATAACGCACAGAGCTGAGTGTTACCGACAATACGGAATTCTTTACTTTTCAAACTTGAAGATTACCAGACTCGGGAAAGAAGGATGCGCCATCACACACAGGGGTTGTGTGGTTAGGCCGAGGGGGCGGGGGCTGGCGGTGGGGAGGGCAAGTCGTGTGCAAATAACTGAAGAGGAGAGCAGAGCCCTGTGGTTTTGCCATGTTGCTCACGCGTTAAAAACACTCAGCTTCCAGCCGATGGTGGTGAGCACTGGACCTCGCTCCCAGCTGCCCTTCGTGGAAAGGTGCAGGCCTTGTTCGTTCTCTGAGTGTCTGCAGAGGGGGCTACGGGCCCTGGGGGGAGGGGCACTGCTCTGCCACTGCACAGATTTTCAAAGGTTAATCTAGAACATCTTCGAAGTGGAAATAACAGAAGCTACAGGGCAGTGCTGTAAACCCAGTTTTATTTGGCAAAATTAGCAGAGATTTTTTGGTGCTTACATAGACCTTTTGGTTACTGTTTGATTCTTTTAAAAAACTGAGTTAGAATTCACTCTTTTAAAGTGCGCAGTTCAGTGGTTTTCAGCACATTCACTGAGCTGTGCGACTCCCACCACCGTCTGGGCACAGAAGGTTGTCATCACCTCCAGAAGAGACCTGGTACCTGTGAGCGGTCACCTCCCAATCCATGGTCCCAGCCCCTGACAAAAACTGGCCTACTTTCTGTGTCTGTGGATGTGCCTTTTCTGGATATTCCCTGTAAATGGAACCCTGCAATATGTGGTCCCTTGTGACTGGCTTCTTTTCCTAGCATAATGTTTACAAGGTTCATCCGCATTGTAGCATTATGATATATCATGTATCTCCATTTGCCTTTTCATGGCTGAATACTATGCCATCGCATGGAATATCTGCTTACCCATTAATAGCTGATGGACATTTGGGTTGCTTCCATGTTTTGGCTGTTACGAATAACACCTCTATGGACACTTGTGTACAAGTTTTTGTGTGGACGTACGGTTTCAATTTTCTTGGCGATACACCTAGAAATGGAATTCCTGGGTCTGATCACTGTTTCAAATGCCTACTGTTACAATGTTTTATCCACTAATTTGTGCGACAGTTATTGCTTCACAGAGATTAGAGCAGCAATTGCAAACCGGCTTGTTAATTTGCTTGGCACAGTGTTCTTCCTTCCTGCCATCTCCTTGGTACAGGTGGCTTCACCATCTACTTTTACCTGCTTGGCTTCCAGAGGCATGTAAGTTTGTGGACTTTGCTTTAAGAGTCCTGATTTTAATGGGGAATTCTTCAAGGAGAAAAGAAGTCCAAATTATCACAGAAGAAACACTGAAAACCAACTACCAGAACTAATTTATACCTTGCTTTGCCACAAAATGCTTCTCGACAGAAACAAAAGAGAAAACTTCCCCAAACTGCTGTGACAAAATGGGTGGGGGTGTAGAAATCACAGACAGGAAGCCCCTCAAAAACAGAATAGGAGGACCTCAACTTTAGTTCTAAAGTTGAAGATAAAATTTATTCTTCAGGAAAGCAGAGGCTAGAATCTTCACTACTTTCAGTATGGATAATGATGAGTAAACCAGAGAGATACTTAAAACAACTTGCAGCTCCTCTGATGGCCTTTGTGCTCTTAGAGGTGACGGCACCTCCTGCCATGTGCTCCGCGGTTGGAGCCTGAGATGCAGGCGTCAGCCACGGCCCGTCCTTTGCCCAGCCCTGCCTCTAGCCCTCGTCTCACCCCCCCACTGCGTTTCTTTCCACCGTCACTGCCCTAGTTTGGGCCACCACACTCCCGAATAGAGAGCGGCGCCATGTTGCTTCCCGCTTTACTCCCCCCAACTCCAGTTGTAATTAATTTCTTTCGGCTCCTGAAATTCACTGCGTTCTTCACTTCCAGGTCATCAAATACATGCCTTCAATGTCTGGAAGCCTTCATAGAACAAGTCACAGAACAGGGGAGAATCTTAAAAATTTTTTTATTTTAGTCTAATGCTCTTTCTTTCTTTTAAAGATTTTTTAAATTTATTTTTAGACAGAAGGGAAGGGAAGGAGAAAGACAGGGAGCGAAACATCAATGTGTGGTTGCCTCTCAAGTGGCCCCCGCTGGGGATCTGGCTTGCAACCCTGGCATGTGCCCTGACTGGGAATCGAACCGGTGACCCTTTGGTTCACAGCCCACGCTGAATCCACTGAGCTACACCAGCCAGGTATTTTTTTTTTCTTTAAAGATTTTATTTATTTATTTTTAGAGAGTGGAGAAGGGAGGGAGAAAGAGCAATGTATGGTGGCCTCTCACATGGCCCTCACTGGGGACCTGGCCTGCAACCCAGGCACGTGCCCTGACTGGGAATCGAACCGGGACCTTTTGGTTCCCAGCCCGCACTCAATCCACCAAGCCACACCAACCGGGCACCAGCCAGGTATTTTAGTCTAATGCTCTTTCCATCTTTGATATCTTCCATTATATTAATTTTTAATGCCTAGAATATTCCCTAACTTAGTATCATCCAAACTAATAAACCAGTAGAAATACAACTGTTTTATTCACAGAGAAATTTAAGTAAACTAGGACAGCAGTCCTCAGTTGTATGTGAAAAGCCCCCGAGAGGCTAGAACCGTCTCCAAGGAAAAGAGAAATCTGATAATTCAATACATGTGCAATTAAAAAAACAGATTTTAAAGGGTACTACTACAAAATCCTAGAAACCAAAGTTTGTACAATGGAATTTAGACTCTTTATTCTTCATAACAAACTCCTCTAATTATACTGTCTCAGTTGTAAGAAACGAAATTTCAAAGGATATTACTACTAATCGGAGGGTGACTAAGAAAACAGGAATTGGAAAAAAGAGTTTAATTTGTGCACCCAATATTCTTAGTATCCTACCAGCAACTGCAAATTAACTCAAGTGGTTTAAAAACGAAAAATCCTTAATTTTTCAACCCCATGCAAAGAATTTTCCATCCAAAACAAGTGAGGCACAGCTACATGAATTTCAGGGGTGCTGTGACAAAAACATCCCAGCGCTCAGCATGTGCGGGCCGCTCTTGGGGAGAGTGAACTCTGTGAGGTTCAATTTCTATCTCCCTGTGCCCACGTGTTTTCTAAGGTAGCGATTCTCAGTGACTGGAAACTCGGGCCTCTCAGCCCGCTGCTTTCAATGACCAGCCCCACACAAAGCAAACAGGACCGTTACGCTGACTGATGGGTGAAACATCACCTACACTTTCTGTGCACCTTTCAGAACGGGGATGGGAACAGCCTGGGCCGGTGAAGCCGAGGGCTCACACTGCCCGGGGAAGGCTGACGGCCCCCAGGAACGGTGGGAGCCCAGGAGCCTGGGTTCTCGCTCGCCGTTGATGAGACTGGAAAACTGCACACTGTTTATCGCCATTTAAAATGCATGTACTCGTCACTGTTTACATTTGCACAAATGCCATGCACCCATGCCCTACCTGTAAATCTCAATATTAGCTAAAGGCCTTCAATGAGGCTTAGCCATGTTATCCACATTTCAGAGAGTAATCAGTTCTGACCATTCATTAGTAATGTTCAGTTACGGTGCTAAAAATAGTTTTCCTCTTTTCCGAGGCTAGGCATGAGCAGGGATTCCATGGCTACAGGTTACATGGCCTTAGTTTGGCTTTAGCTAGAGGATGAGGGAAATAAAAACGTCCATTCTCCATCAGACCAGTCAAGTTTGGAAAGAATATTCTAAGCAAATTAGCAAGGCAGATGTAGGGAAGAAAAAACGATATTCATACCTCCTCTTCCAGAATATCACAAGCCAGGTGGATGCGGGACACGTCTACTTGATGGGGTTCTGATTTTAACTTCTTGGATCGTAAACTCCACAGTTTTATACAGGAGTTGTCAAACCCAGCAGCCAGCAGCTTGCTGTCTGGGGAGATTTCTGCAGTGTTCAACAGCTGCTCTGTGTTATAGAAGGCATAGAAACAGATGGTGGTGAGGGAGGGAGGGCCATCCTTGACGCGCTTGATGCTCTCCTGCAAGACCTCCAGGGCAGCCTCGTTCTGCAGGATTGGGGCGGGCATGTCAGTGGGCTCTAAGCCGTTGCCCTCACTTCGTGAGGAGCTGCCGCTGGCATAGAGTTGGTAATCTGTTCTCTTGGCAGGCTGCACGTCCAGATGGATGTGCAAGGTGAGGACTTTGCACAGGGCGGCGTTGTTGTCACTTTGGAGGTAGCGGATAAGGTAGTTGTAGCTGTCTTCTTGGAGACGGACCACGTACTTATGATCTAGGAATGCTCGAAGCTTGAAGTTGGACAGGATGTCCTGGATGGTTTGAGTGGTCTGGAGCTGCTCAATGACATCCTTCTGGCTAGCGTTCTGCAGAAACATTCCATGGAAGCGACTGTAAAAGCTTTCCACCGTGCTCTTCGGGCTGTTCTGGACCAGGTTGAGATGGAGGTAGACAAAGAGAGGATAGAGGAGCGGCATCACTTCGTGGCTATGCTGGGGGTCGGAATCTATAATGAAAAAAAGCGGGGGCTTTATATCAGTGTAATCTCAAAGAATAACGTGACCCTCCTGGAAAGCCCACCACTGCACAATGCTTTCTTGTCAGGATCCTACTGTCTGAAGCTAATGACCGGAATGAAAGCCCAACAAAGAATTCTGGAAACTCAAAAGTCCAAGCCTTTTGACTGAAGGGGAAACAGCATGGGATCTGAAGTCCAGCAAACTTGGTGGTGACATTGGCCACGAATCAGGAATGTGATGCTCAGAGAGGTTAAGTGACTTGCCTAAGTTCTCACAGCAGGTCAGTAGCTTCTATCTGGATCTTCAAGGGTTAGTATTTTTCCCATTAGTGTTTCTCACCTCAGACCTCTGAAGGCCTGTGGACATATTCTTGGGAGACTATGAGCTCTTCACAAAAAATTTTTTCACTTGATAATTTAAACAACAATGAACCTCAAGTATATTCAGAATTGTCTGGATGGTCATTTGGCAAGTAAGTATTGACATAAGATTTTAGTGCTCTATTTTGTTTTGTGGTTACTTTCGGCATCCGTCACTGACCATATCAAAGCACATACTTCAGTGCGTTCATTAACATGTCTGGCTACCCAGGCTGGCATGTCCTAATGCTAAGATGACAATGTTCATTCACAATTGCCCCTTATCTGGAAGTGCCCTCCTTTTGGTTTTGGTGTAAAAGTAAAACTTCTCTTTTGCAGTGATCAGTTCCAAAGCAGACAGTTTCCCATCGGTAAGCCTGAACCATTTGGCCCATGAAACTATGTGACAAAGCATGTTCAAAAAAGTGTACAGCTTTCATGGTCATGGGCCATTGAGAAAAGCACAGAGGTGTATGTGACATCTAAACAAGTGGCAGAGAGCAGGGCCATTGCAGGGCCCACCCACCAGTACCATCCCTATGCCCACAGTGGGCAGCAAGTGAGTTCTGGCAAAATCCATCCATCATACTCTCTCCCTGTTAACTTGAACTTGACTGCCATTGTGGTTTTGCTTATACTTTATTTGTAAGAGTTTAGATTTCACACAAAAAAATAGTAAACATTAAAGGTTATAAAGCTAGAGTAATTTTTGTACCTATTTAAATAAATTAATAAAAGGGGATTTGTCAATACTTAGTACTTCTGCTAGTATTTTTTTTTTTTTTCATGAAAAGAAATGCATACGTTGCTGAAGATTTAGGAACACTGTTAGGGAATCTTGTTCCCTAATTTGATGATAAATGATACCAGCCTGCTATCTCTGCCTAATACTCTATTTTATCTTATCACAGGTGAATTGTAAAATTTATGCACTCTAGAATAAAAGTGTCCCTACTTAAATACATATTGAGAAGGTAAACTTTAACAATGATTCAATCAAACTGCAAGTTAAGACTGTCACCTAGCCACTTTGGGCTGCTGATGCATCTGCATCAACAGGCAAAGGAGGGGTTGCTGTGCTGGCCGGGTGACCGCTCCTGACCACAAGGGGGAGCTGGACGGCTGTTCCACAGCAGAGGCAAGGAGGGGTGGGTGAGTCTGGGACACAGCAGGTACCTAGGGTTTCTTAGCATTAACATGCCCTGTGGGTCAGGTGAATGGAAACCACAACAACCCAATCCAGGCAGGACTAGTAATGGCCCAGACCCTTCCCAAACAGGTAAAGAACCAGGACCAGCTCAGGCGCTCACTAAGGCACAGGGAATACAGAATGGATAGGAGTTACAGACACAAGCTCGACCATGTGACCGGTTGTAGACCGGAGGGCTGTAATTGTCATGGGTGTGGCTCCTTATTTCATTATGAATGTATTTTTTTGTATATCCAAATATCTTTGCTCTCCCCACATCCCCTTATCATATAACGTAAGTTATACTGCCTTTATATTGTAGTATTTCAGTATTATTAACTTCACAAGCAGTATTTAAGGGAGTATCAGAAGAGTAAGCACCACCCAAGGACTTTGCTGCCTGTGCTGGGGAAGGGACTAGTGCGCTGCCAGCCGCGCTCAGGAGGACCGTATCGCATCACAGCCTTGTTCGCTGTCTGCACTTCGAGAGTAAGTGTGGATGGGGAGATGGCCACCGGTGCCACGCTGACAGGGTGGGGGGGGCAGTGGCCTCGTGGTGGTTAATTTTCTGTGTCAGCTTGGCTGGCCAGCGTGCCCAGATCCTTGGTTGAACATTATTCTAGATGTTTCTGTGAAGGAGTTTTTACGATGAGATTAACATTTAAATCAGCGGTCTGTGAGTAAAGCAGAGTACCCCCCATCATACTGTGAATGGGGCCCCTCCAATCAGTTGGAGGCCTTAACAGAACAAAGGCTGACCTCCCTGGAAGAAGAGGGAATCTGGCCGCCCCCACCACTCCCTTGCCCTTGGATTTGAACTGCAACTCCTCCCCAGGTCACTGGCCTGCTGATCTGGACCTACTAAACTGAACAATCCCTAAAATAAATCTTTCCATTTCTCTGGAGAACACTGTCTAATGCAGATTTTGATATTTCTTTAAACACTGTAGTTTTTGAAGACCTCAGAAAAATTTCTTTCCCAAATACTAATTAAAAAACAAAGACTCCATGCTGACTGATTAGACTTTCTATATACTATTCTACTGAGTTTTCAACTCTTTAAAATCTGAGTTGAGGCTTATTTTCCAAACGAGAGGCATTTAATTTGGTGAATGAAAGCTGGTCAAGCCAGCTTTTCTGAACCACCAGACTGCTCAGGACTCTGATAGCTCCCAGCTTCATCAAAACCCTCCCATCTCTCCCGGTCAGGTCTGGCGCCAGCCACAACCCTCTGCACCTGGGAACCCGCCCTTTACCACCCAGGGTCCTGACTCACACCCTGAAACCCTGAGGCAACAGTCCAGAAGAACAAGAGACTGACCCCTCCCTTATTCCCCACCCCAAACCTGCTTTTCCCTTAGAAAACCCATTCTTGCCTCCCTGGAAGCTGCAGTCTGACCAGATCCCCTGGCGTTCCCATCCGAGCATTTCTAACACTGAAGTTTAGGAAAAACACCTAGCCATAAAGAGATAGGGATACGCTGCTTTAAAACTTACTGAAATTCACTGCTGTTTCAGCTTGTAGTTTCAAAACTGCTTAATTTTCTCTATTGTGTGAAGAGAACAGCGTATTAGGTATAAAATAAATTTTAATCAACATATTCTATATGTGGAACAAAGTGAAACTCACATTGAGTCTTAGCTCTCATTTTGACTCTTGCTTCAAGTATGTATTTTTTCTAATTACAAAGTAACAATCCTCTGAAAAGTGTGCTTTTTCTTCCATTCATCCATCCACCTAGACGCTGAATTATGGAATGAATGTCTATGTGGCGCCCTACTCTGCTGGTGGTAAACATGAGAAAAACGGAGTTTCTCATGGAGTTCGCAGATATTCCTAGTGAAAAGGACACCAAGTTAAACAAAAACAGAGACTGTCAGGCCTCATTCTCCTTCACCTCTGCAGGGTTGGACCTCACTGATCGCGACGCCCTTGTCCTTTGGTCTACCTACCACACCACCTGGCTTGACCTTTCACCTTTCCTGACTCTACTTCTCCACTTTTGGGCTCCTTTTCACTCTGAAGAATGCGCACTGAGTGTGTGCCCACGTCCTAGGAGCCAGGGTCTTCTTCTGTTCAATGTACTTCCGCCCCCCTCCCCAAAGCCTGAAGCAGGTTCAGCTCTCCTTCCTCCTTTACTGCTGGGCTGTGGACAGTCTACCTTGGTTAATTTAAATATGAAATCAAGACCCTGCTTCCCAGGTCCACCCCAGTCGGGTTCTGGTCCTTATTCACTTCACTGCTCAAGTACTGCAGTGGAGTCAAGGCGGGCTTCCCAGTAAGCCCGCTCACAGGCTGCTTTCAGACTAATAGCCATGCCCACAGTTGTCTCCAGCACACAGGATGAGGTTCAGACTCCAGTGTGTCTGACTTTATCTCCAATCTGAAAGGCCCTTTCTCAGCAAAGCTGAATCCTTCACTGTCCCTGCACAGAGAATGCCACCTCTGCCATCGGGCCCTTGTGCTCATGTCTTACCAGGTGCCCCGTGTCCTCTCACTCCTCCTCCTCCACAGTTTACAGAAACCCAACCCATCCTCCAAGTGCCCACTCAAGTCTCCCCTCCTGCTCAGGGAGGCCTTCTCTGACTTGCTCCACCTGAATCAGCTCCTCCTTTCACTAGAATGCGAGTCTTCTATCTATGTACAACATTCAGCGACTGACTTTACATTGGTCTGTAAAAGCACTTCTATGTTCAAATTTAAGTTTCACTTAAAGCGTTTATTTTTAGACTCCTTATGTTAGGGTTAGTGTCTCATTTAGATGAGTAACTACATGCTAGGCTTTATCTTGGTGCTCAGGAAATACTTGTTCATTTGATTTGGTTGACTGCTCTTCAGAGACCTGAAGGTAGAGAAAAATGTTCCAGGAAAAGCAGTCTGTAAGGAAAAACATATATATTCACCCCTTCCAAATACTCTGTAACCAATGGATTAAAAAATCAAATTATTGAAATTAGAACAGACAACTTTCTCAGTTTTTAAAGAAGACATGAAATTGCAGAGAAAAAGGTTGACATTATAATATATTGAAATGTAAAGTTCTGGGCACGGGAAACCGAGAAATAAGAAGAAGGGGCCACATATCAGGAAAACCACCGCACCATCAAATCCAAGGGGTAGACGGGTACCCCTTTAAGTGTAAGAGCTCTGGAGAATACTTAAGAAAATCATCAAGAGCCCAGAAGAAGTAAATATGAACAGAAAACTTTGTGTCGGGATAAATCACATTGGTGATCAATGTACTTTATTGCAATAGCTAGCCTGGCATGTAGTCAGCACGCACGAACACAGGCCGGATGAACGGCAGAGAAGGGCTGACAGGGCCAGGCCGCTTTGAGCCTTCCTCTTCCTGAGCCAGCTTCCCGCCACTGGAGTGGGGAGAGAAATCCATCATGGAGACGTAATAATCATTTTTTAAACACCAAGAAAATTAGCTCTCTAAAAACTGATTTAAAATTTTAAAAACTGCTTAAAGCTTTAAAAACCAATGTCAATGATTAAAAATAACTAATTATTTTCAAGTTCTTGCTTACCTCTGAATGAAATCCTTCTTATAAATTCAATTTTTCTTTTTTTATCCTTAGTGGAGATGGGAAGCAGCTGACCACTGTTCTGAGATATTTAATATTCATATGATATGAGGATCTGAGTGGAATTTCCTTCTTTCCAGTTAAACACAATAGACTCTTCTTTATTAAACCTTAATCTCTGATTTTTTCATTTTTGTAACTAACAGTCTAGTCTTTACTTATGAAGTTCATCACTTAACAACTGTGAGATCAATAAGATAACCCTCCCTCTCTAGGGTTTCATTTTGTACTTTATTTCCTGTAACATTTTGGCCATTTTCTCCAACCACAGAACACAGGGAAACTGGACTCTTGCCTTTAAAATACTGACCATTAAGGAGGGTCATGTAAAATTAGGACAACTCTAAGCAGGTGTAAAACTAGGTATATTATTTTGGTTTACGCATTGACACCTTAAATACATCTTCACCATTAAAAATTACTAATACAAGGATTATTCAAATAAGGAAATAAAAATAAAACTCCAAGTATTTTAACTATAATTTCCAACTAACTAATACATGCTAATTATTCTTAATCCTTTGAGGGCAGAGAATGTTTTGTATTTCTTACACCTCAAGTTGTTTTATATAAGGAAAGTACTCAACAACAGACTTTGATCAGTAACTAGAATCAACATGGTCTTAGTGCGATCATCTTCCCAAGATAAAAGTTATAATCAGTCATTTCAGGACTGGACGGAATCAGCTGGTTTCCCCTTCGAAGTGCCTTCTTCACTTCACATGTGAAGAAGCAAAGGCCCCAGAGAGGCTGAGTGACTCCGTTAAAAAAAAAAGTGATTAATTAAGAGTCTCAGTGATTGGAAGGACTGATTGGAACTCCTGTCTACTGACTCTGTGTGCCAGTGGTCAGTACGCCACCAACAAACTGACCCGAATGACAACTTCTAATTGTTTAGTCTTGCTGATTCACGAAGATTATCGTCTTGCACTTTTAGAAATAAGGGGAAAGGCCATTGCGATACGTACTATATTATTATTAGTGACATCAGTGTACATTTCAAACGTGCTGCATTTAAACCTGCTTCTCTACATGGCTGATTTAGCTCTCACTTCCTCAACACAAGCCAGTCACTGTGAAGGCCACGGACAAGGCAGTGAATAACATGCCCAGAGCCCTCGCCCTTGCAAATTTCAACCTTGTGATTGAACGCTATCCAAATTTCCCACGGACCACAAGTTTGAGGCAAGAACTGAGTGAAACCACCTTTGACTCTCTAGTACCTAAAGAAATACCTGGAATATAACGGGTTCTGTGGGAAATCTGCATTACTCATTCTTTATATGATAAGGCTCCTGGCACTGAGTACTTACCGGTGAGGAAATTCCGCAGGCGTCCGAACTGCACTTCATATTGTTGGGGCTCTGTCTGGCAGGGGGCTGCAGACACGATGTTGGTGCAACCAGATTCTGTTTGGACTAAGGAGGAAAAGACACACAGATGGGGATGGGAAAGAGAATTATTAAGCCAATATGTGGCAGGCTGGATGGGCGTGGGTGTTGAGTATGCATCGACAGCAGCCGACATTTCAGTAGATTTTCAAAGTACATTGGGTTTCTGGTTCAACATGCCACACGATGACGCACCTCTATCTCCTCTCCCTCCTGATGCCCAATAAAATGACAGCAGGGGAAGGAAAAGGTATAAATTCATGGAACAGATCCGTTGAACGAGAGAGGGTAGGTCCATACATTCATGAGAGACTTATCTGGAAGCGTCTGACCCTGTGTTCCCACGTTTGACAATAACGTGCCTTGGTGTGGGTCTATTTTCAGCCACTGTGCTGGGCATTTACTGGGCCCTTTCAATCTGGAAATCATATCCTTCAGTTCTGAAAATATTTCTTGAATCATTTCGTTGATTCTCCCCCATTTCTGGCACTGCTACTACTCCCAGGTGAGATTTCCTGAACTGACCCTTCAATCTTCTCTCCCACATTCCATTTGTTTTCTGCTCTGCTTTCTAGGAGGCTTCCTCAGCTTTCAACTCTTCTGATTTTTCAGTTTTACCATTATGTATTTAAATTTATAATTTTTTTTTGTTCTATGAATGTTGTCTTTTAAAACAGCATTCACTCCTCGTTTCAAGGCTACCAATGATAGTATTTTTGACTATTCTTCTCTCTGCTGTTTGCTTACCTCAAGTTATTTTTCACTGTTTCTTTCCATCTCTATTTTTCACACTACGTAGATCAGTTTCTCCCAGGGCCTTATCGTCCCCAGCTGTTAGCACGGAGCTGAAAGGCACCACAGAGCTGATGGAACTCCGTGCGTGCGCTCATCACCCAGGATGACCTGGATGAGCAATTTCCCAAGGTCAGTGTCTTTAGGTCTTTTCTCTTGGGCAGGTCACATTCACCAGGGAAGAATCTTTTACGTGCCTTCCTGGAGGACATGTGCCTGGCTGCTAGTGTTCTGGGTAAAGGAATGGGAGGAAGAAGGCTGGAGTCTCAGTACATAAGTAGGCCCTTAATCTCCGTTCTGTGAGTTCATGCTTTCTAAAAAGAAAAACAAAATTCCCTTACCCTTTCTGCAGGGGGAGGGGAGCACTGGGACTGAGAGAAGCCATTTTTAATAATAATAATCTACATGGAACATGACTACATTTCAGAAGATGGAATATGGATGTAGGAACGGTAATTACGCGGCAGGGCTGAGGAAGCCATGACCTACCTACTGGGGGACATGCAGAAGTCCGTGTGGTCTACTAGAACCCAGAGACAGCGGAAAGAGGAGGGTGTGCTGGAAGGCTGACACGGAAGAAGGGTCTCCTCCCTCTCTCATGCTGTCCCCACCTGAGCCAATCAATCACTAGGTTCTTTACTCAGAACATCTCCCCTCTCCATGGCTGTGACCACGTCCTTCACTCAGGCCGCCCTCACTTCTAGCTTCCTTGCTTCTTATCCGGGCCTTCCCCAATCAGCAGAGCCGCCAGTGACCTCTCTGACATTCACGCCAGACACTGGGAGACCCTCCTCTAACTTGTCCCCCGGGCCAACAACTAGTGATTCCTTTGACTATTTACTGATCCCTGACTGTATGACTGTGAGGCCTTTGGGAAGCCTTCCTTGGCCTATCAGGCTAATTCAGGTCACTGTCTTCTTTGCTCCTACAGGACCCGAGGCGTCGCCCTGTGCGGAACTCGCTCCCCCACTCCCTGCCAAGATGGCTGATGTATCCCCTCACTTCCGACTGCCCAGTTAAGCTATTTGGGAGTTGGGATCCCATTTTCGCTATCTCTAGAACTCTTCAGCATGGCCTATAGCAGATGTTCAATAATTACCTGCTGAATGAAGACATAATTATTCATATTACTGGATTACCAGAAAGACCTAGGACAAGACGTTCGGACACATTTCCTGGTGGTTTTCCAGGCACAGCAACTCTCCGAATAAACCATTCAATCGGACAAAGACACCTCGAAGGGCAAGTCCTGGATGTGTATCCAACAGCGCTGGCTCCTATTTCCTACCAGCAGCAGCACGGAATTCCTGTCCCCGGTTCTACTGCGCACAGGGCAGCAGGAGGCTCTTCGTGCACATTGCAGCCTGAGAAGGCAGGCTTAGAAAGAATTGCTCTGGCCCTGTAAACTGGCTACCCTGCTGGAAACCATAAGGCACTGATGAATTCTTCCCAAGTTCATCATCGGGCCCTGTCCGTGGCAAGAGCAACCCAGTGGAATCTGAAGAAACGGATGAATGAGGAGGCTTCAGTGCTGAGGGGTAAGAAGGCAGATGGCTGCTGAGCTTCTTCCACTATCCCAGGGGGCTCAGGAACCACTCTTTTGGGCACACCCTCAGGTTTTCACTGATCATACTCTTTTCTACAGCTAGGGCAACACACAGTTAAGAGAACGAAGGTTCGGCATCCTCGACCCTGAGGGTAACAGGAGGCAGCTGTGGTACCTGTTGCTACCAGCACGCAGGCTGAAGCACTAAGAGGCAGTGAGAGGTACTTAGGAAAGCAGAAGGAAGCACAGAGCAGAGAGAGAAGGGTCCGGTGTGAGCAGACGAGAGGAGCCAGGGCTGAGCCGGGGAAAGCACTGCTAACTCAGCTCCACGCATTTCCACTAAAGACGTCCACAGTCACCCGAGAAGCACTGCAGGGCATTGTTTTTTTCTTTCAAAATCTCCAGTGCACAAATTCAATACAGGAAAACTAGATCTACATGAAAAGCTGAAGTCACAAAACAGCTAAGTAACATTTGTTACTCCAGATCAGCGATTTTCAACAAGTGCGCTGCAAGAATTTTGAAACCATGCGATACCTGACCATGCAGTCAGGGGCACTGACCTCTTTTCCCTTAGATTGTCAGATGAAAAAATGACAACAGCCAGCACAACAGCTGTCCGGTGTGAATGAATAAAAATTCTACCTATTTTTTTGGTCAGATTGGCAAAAAATATATTTTTTGGTGTGCTGTAGAATTTTAGTAATTAGTTCATGTGTGCCATGAGATGAAAAAGTTTGAAAATCACTGCTCCAGATGAACTCAAGGCAAATTTTTCTAAAAAGGAATCCAGTTTCCAAATCCTCAAATTACCTGACTTCCAGGGCAAGGCTTTGGGCTCCAGGAGAGGGGCCCGTGCAGGACGGGGACAGAGACCCTGGCCCTGCCAGTCTTGTAGGGTAAGAGTTTGTGGGAGGAAAAAGTTGCACTTAACATCAGGAATAGATACAATTACTCAGCCTTCTGAGGGGATATATGGTGACAGGGGTTTGGAGAAGTGGCATTTGAGCATGGCTCTGAAGGACCAACGGCGTCTGGGGGGCCAGCGCCCCCCCGCCCCCGTCCCCGGGCTGCTGGGCGGTCTGCTCTGTCTCCAGCAGAGAGTAACGGCTCGCGGAGACCGGCAGCAGCTCTCCTGTCCCGCCCGCCCCGGCAGCCCCGCGCTCACCTGTCAGGTTGGCCGCCATCTCCTCAGCAGTCTGCGACAGCCGCAGTCCTTGCTTCAGGGGGCCGTCCGAGTCCACGTACTGCCGGCGTTTGAGGTAGCAGGACACTGCCATCTGAATCTGCTCGGTGCGCACTCGTTTCATGACCTTGGGGGCGGGGGCCACAGAATGCAGAACTGTAAGAGATTGGGGGTCACCCAAGCCACCAGGACGTCACACTGGCCTAAAACAAGGAGTAGAGAAAGGCCAGATGCGCGCATAGCAAAGACACAAAACTAAGTTCCTTAACTATCAGCCTGGTGCTCTCTTCCGTTGTATCTATTTTCCCAGTGAAAAGAGCCAAGGTCAACTACGGAAAACGTAAATATAAATACTGAACCCCACGG
>PVJI01010565.1:0-59802 GCA_004026765.1 Micronycteris hirsuta
TAAGTTCCCAACGGGGAGGTTGTTGGTGACCTGGGCAAGATCAGTTGAGTGGAAACAAACGTGGTAAATGTTAACAGAAAGAAGAGCATGTAGAAAAGAAGGGTTGAAGACACAGAAGAAAAAAAATGGGGGATGAGGATTCCTTCAAATAGGGATTGGGGGGATCAAGAACACAAGTGGGATGCAAAGGGGCCCAGCCTTTGGTCAGGAGAAGGGAGTCCCTTCCATTTATCACACGGGAGGGACAAGGCTGGTGCTGCCACCAGGACATCTGGTAGGGCTGCTGGCCGGAAGCTGAGCATGTTTTCAGGACGGAGATTCCGTTTCTCTGAAAGACATGAGGGAGGGCCTCAGAGGGCAGAAGGCGGTGGTAGGAAGAGGGATTCTCTAATTTAGTTCCAGGTAATGACAAAGCCAGAGCGAGGAGGCCACGGCAGTGGAGGACAAGTGGAAATGATGTGAAAGTTCTTGGAGATAAGACAGAGAATGATGAGTCAGATGTGATGTCTGGGAGGGCACAGACCTTACCTTGGGATGGAGATGTCTTATCAGTGACTAAGTGGGTAGGGATGATGTAGCTGGGTGTTGAGTACACCTTAGGAGCCGGGATTTTACATGAGGCAGCAAGGGTAAACAATAAAGATATGGGAAGAGGGTACGCATCTCAGGCCCACCCTGAACTAAGGACTTTCTGAGTCAACAGTGGGTTCTGCTGCTGGAAGTGATTCTACTGGAAAGACCCAAGGAGGGTCAAGCTGAAGTTCACTACCTGGTAACTTTTACCCATGGGTTAGAGCGCAGACTTCCAAAGCCATGCAAATTAAACCTGCACCTTTTCACATGTGAAAAACTTCTGCAATCTGAAGGAGGCCCCTTGCTCTCCCACTATCTGGCCATGGGACCTTGGACAAAGCATCAACTGCTGTGGTCCTCAGTGTCCCCTCTGTGAAATGAGAGACTGGATGAGATTATCCCAGTCATCTTAACAGGCACGAGTCCACCGAATGTGGAGAAGCCAAAAGAAAACCAACAGGAAAAGTTTTCTAAGCTTGAAGAAGAATCCAGCAATCCCGTATCTGGGTATCTGCTCAAAAGAACTGCAAGTAGAGACTTGAACAGATGTCTGTACAACTATGTTCAGGGTGGTACTATTCACAATAGCCAACAGGTGGCAACAACCCAAGTGTTCACCCATAGAGGAATGCACAAATCAAATGTGGCATTTAAATATAATGGAATATTTATTCAGCCTAAAGAAGAAAGGGAATTCTGGCAAATGCTATAACATGGGCGAAACTTGAAAACATTACACTAAGTGAAATAAGCCAGACACCAAAGGACAAATACTACTTGATTCCATTTGCATGAGGGTCCCAGAGTAGGCAAACTCGAAGAGACAGAAAACGGAATGGTGGTTGCTGGGGGCGGGGGAAGGGAAACAGAGTTAGCATTTGATGAGCACAGAGCTTCAGTCTGGGAAGACAGAGAAGTTCAGATGGATGGCGGTAAGGTCACACAACAGCGCGAATGTACTTAACGTCACTGAACTGCACACCAAAAATGGTTAAAGAGGTACATTTTATGTTGAGTATATTTTGTCACAATTAAAAAAAAAATGAAAAAGAGGTCACTGTGAAAATAAAGCAGACGTGATTACCAAATCTGGCCAGTCTAGAAAGCCACAGTAATGTTCAAACCCTCCAGTTAGGCTGGACTCCGGAGTTCTCTCTGACCACTGCACTGGTCTCTCTGCACGGCTTTCCGAGGCCTGCCAGCACCTGTCCAACAAGCTGTGTGGCTTAGAACGACAGAGATCCTTTTCTCTCATAGTTCTGAAGGCTAAGAGTCCAGACTCAAGGTGTTCGCAGGCCTATGCTCCCTGCAAAGCTTCTAGGGGAGGACCCTCCCTTGTCCCTTCCCGTTTCTGGGAGCCCCACGCTTTCTTGGATCACGACAGCAGAGCTCCAGTCTGCCTGTTGTCACATGGCCATTGCCTTCCTGTGTTTTCACATCATCTTCCTTCTGTGCGTGTCTGTGTCCAAATTTCCTTTTTGAAAAAATTTTTTAGAATTGACTTTAGAAAGAGAGAGGAAGGGAGAGTGAGAGAGAGAGAAAAATATCGACCTGTAGTAGCAATGCCTTCACTGGTTGACTCTTGTATGTGTCCTGACCTGGGATCAAACCTACAATCTTGGCATATGGGGACGGTGCTCCAACCAACTGAGCCACCTGGCCAGGGCCTCAAAATTTCCTTTCTATACGGATATGAGTCACATTGGTTCAGGGGCCCAGCCGACTCCAGCATAACCTCATCTTAACTAATTATATCTGCATTTAACTAACTCCATCTATTTCCAAATAAAGTCACATTCTAGGGTATATGTGGTTAGAGCTTCAACATATCTTTTAGGGCACAGAACCGAACCCAAGACGCCAGCCAAATGCAGAGCTCCCCCGAGTCTCGGGCCCTCAGGGCAGCGTTTGACACAGGCTTTCTCTATGGGGTACCCGTCCTTCATTTGTACAGCACGCACTTCTCATGTTCTCCACGACCCCCAGCTCTGCCTCCTTGGCCAAGGTCTCCTGCTCCACCACCTGCCAATGCTGGAGCACCTCTCAGCCCTCGTCCCCGTCTGTGCTGACTCCCTGGAGGACCCCATCCAGTCCCTCAGCTTTAAATTCCATCTGTCCTCTCACAGCCGCTAGACAGGGTGGGGCAAAAGTAGGTTTACCATTGTATGTGAAACATGGAGTTTATTCTTGTATTATTTATTATTTTTCACACGAACAACTGTAAACATACTTTTCCCCCACCCTGTATTTATGCCTCTATCCACCCTCGGATCTCCAGAACCACAGCCTACTGCCTACCTGCCACCCCCCGGGCCATTGAGTATCTCTGATTTCACGTGTTCAAGCAGAGCTATGGGGTTTTCCTCCTAAGCCTTCTCCTTCCCCAGACTTCTTCTAAGTAGCCAATGGCCTCACCTTCACCCAGCATCTAAAACCTTGGCCTTGTTTTATCCTTGACTCTGATCTTTCTCTCTTCCTCCTATGTCCAATCAGTGTATCTCGTTGGCTCCACCTTCTGTGACACCCCAAATCTGTCTCCTTCCCACCAGCCCTACTGCTGTCAATCACCCGAGCCCAGGGGACTGCACACTGCTGCTTGTGAGCCAAGTCCAGCCACAACCGAGTGTGCACATTTCATCTCTTGGCAGAGATGAGGAGCTGCAGCAGTGACCATGACTGGCCGTGATGAAAAAATCTGCCTTCTGGTCCTTCACAGAAAGGTTTGCTGGCCCCCCGGTCTAAGCAGCTGATAGCGCCTTGACTATCCCTTAGTGTAATTCTTTAGTCAGCGATTAAACGCCAAGTGCTTTGATTGTTCTTTGCCTTCTTGGAAATGACAATGTCTCTTCCTTTACATTTCCTGATCCTCACTCTGTGCCAACCAAGTGGCTCTCCCGCCTCTGTTCCCTCCTGCACACCACCGCTGAGGATGAACTCCTGGAAACGCCACGTCCGCCCTGCTCGAGCACCTGCAGGGGCTCCCACCGTCCCCACCGTTTAGTGGAACACCTGTTTAGTTTTCAAAGCTCCTCCATAACCCGGCCTGACCCTCCGCAGTTGCTCAAGGCCCCACGGCTCCCCAGCAGGACAAACCACTGCCTTCCCCTCTCCCGAAGGTGCTGTGCGCCCTCCCCAGACAGTGCCTGTCGGCCTCCTATTTCCATCGGCATTTGCGTGCGTTCAAAAGGCTCTCCTGATAATAAATCTCCCTAGACCCCAAACCTTCCCTCTAGGTACCGTCTAGCTTGTTGCTCTCCTTTCTAGGGCAGAGATTTTCTTAAAAAAGGAAAAAAACCTGAAAGAACTGTCTGTGATCGTTATCCTTATTTCCTCACGCTCCACCTGGTGCCCACTTCTCCACTAAAATCACTCCTGCCAGGTGACCAATGATTCCACCAAATCCAGTAAGTTCTGTTTCACCCTCATTGCACAGTCTTCTCCGCAGCAGCGCTTCACAGAGCTCCCTGCTCCGTCTGCAAACATTCTTCCCTCGGTTTCTATGATAACCACACCCTCCTCTTCTCATCTAGCTTTCTGTTTATTCCTTCTCAGTGTCTTCTTCACAGGTGAGTGCCGGAGGAAGGGACACGTCGTGTGCTGCTCTGATAACACACACACTGGAAGGGAGGTGGCAGGCCTTCAATCGATGTTAGCAAAACTCAACCAACTCCCTGCCGCGTAGAGTTTTCAGTTTGAGAATTTCCATTTCCCTATGAAATTCTCCACATTATCTTATTTCTTTGAACATAATATTATTGATTACTTTAAATGTGTGTCTGATCAATGTGTTATCTGTGTCTCCTATGGGTCTGTTTCTAGTTCTAGTTTTTTTCTTGGCTTTCTTGAACCCTGCTTATTTTTAATGGAGTGCTGAACAGTACACGTGAAAAACCGGAGCAAGAATCTGAATGTCTGGAGGAAGTGACCTTCCGCCAGAGAGATGGATTTATTTTTGCTTCCAGCCGGCAGGATTTATTTTTGCTTCTGGCTGGAAACGCTGACAATCCCATACCTCCCTCATTCAACTGGTACTGAAATGATTCAAACTGGATCTCTAGTCCCTCTGCGGGGCGGTTTAGTTCTGGATTACCTCTTACTCCTTAGCAATGGCCTTTCAAACGTGGGTTGTTGACCAGGGTCCTTCCAACTTGGCAGGTCTTGACTTCAATTTTTGTCTCCAGCTCTATGAACCTGGCCAGAGCTCTGCTCAGACCCTGAGCCAAACTTCCATCCAAACAGCCTAGACTACCACCTCCAGAAAGAGAGCTCCATGATCCCTCACTAATACAAGGAACCTAAGGCTTACCAACCCACGCCGCTTTGTGAGAACTCCCCTCCCACCCTGCAGGGGCAGCGGGAGCCCGAGACCCGATCCTGGTCTCACTGCCAGCACCTAGTCCCGGGACTCCTAGGCTTGACCTTGCAAGTCCCCGTATCCTTACATGTAAAATGCACCCCAATCAAAACCTTTGAATGTCTTCCTGCTCTAAAAGTTTTGCAATCTCTAACTTTTCTAATGTAAGGACAACCCCAAGCTATACATTCTTCTTTTGTGAATCTACCAATGCCCAGCCTGGAGACTGATTACGATTTTTCCATTCTCATAAGGCCATTATAACACAAAAGACTTAAACTGTAACAGTGTGGATTTAGATTCATAAACAAAGTTGTTCAATTTCTGGAGCTGTGCCCTTTCCTATGGAAGATCCTCATTACTCATTGCCCTGGCTACGAAGTCATGCGAAGTTGATGAGGACCCAACTGCGGCTCAGGCTGAAAGTCAAAGAGAAAAGCCCAGCCCCAGGGAAGAGCGTCACTGTAGGGCATCACCGTGCCTAAGGCACGCGATACATAAATACGAGAGAACAGGCCTGAGTCAAAGCCAAGGACTTAAACTGTTCTTTTTAAAAACTAAGGACGCTGACTGTGTTGGCGAGAGGCCAAGGCAGGGGAGAATCAAACAGACTTCAGCCTTTGCTTTCAGAGGCTAGAACACCGTGCCTTCCCCAGTGCAGAATGCCAGAGGATACACAAACGTTCTGTGTTCATGACGGACAAGAGGACCGGTGGTTGAAAATAGTGACAGGCCCAAATGAAGTCCTGCTTTCACAAACGCAGGGAAGACCTAACGGAGCCTCTTCCTCATGCACAGAACACTGTCCTGCACTGACTTGCCAACTCCGGCCCAGGTCCCGCACGGCCCCGCCTCTCTGTACCCCCTACCACCTCCCAACCTCCGACCACAGAACTCCTGGCCTGTAACTCTTCTCTACGGGACACAGTTGTCGCCTGGGCAGCGTCTCCCCTTCCTTGTGGTACCTGCACCCATCAGAAAGCAAAGGAGTTAGCACTGGGCTTCTCGGTGCCTCAGTAACACAGTGGCTACTAGCAAACGAACTCTATGTTGGTCTTTACTGTTTCCAAGCGGCCACGTGCATGGTGGGAAGGAGCAGCCAGAGCTCCGTGTGAGCCCCCGCCCTGCACTGTCTAACAGCGCTCGTTCCGGCCCCGAAACTGCACTGAGACCCCACTGCAGGCCAGATGCTCTGCTGGGCATTGAGGATAGAAAGGCGACTAGGACCCCTGAGGTGCCTGCCACTGTGGAGTCAAAATCCAGAAGCACCTCAGTGTCCGCGTCTGCTAAATGAAGGTGCTGGACAAGTATCTCTGAGGTTCCCTTAGATTTTAAAGAGCTACAGTTGTACGACTGGCGCTACAGCCCTTGCGGGTAATTCGTGTCTGCGCGGCGTGGACTGGCACGGCTTCTCCGGGCCCCAGGTCCCACGTCTATAGATAAACAGGTGAAATCGGAAAATGTCCCAGTTACCTTATGCAGCCACAGTGGCAGGTTCCCAGAATCGCTGTGCAAGGACGGCTTCTGCTGAACAGCAGCCCAGCAGTAAGAATCCACGAAGGCAGCCTGACGCCAGGAGAAAGAACTCGGGGAGAAACAGCTTATCTGCGTACCTAAGAAATAAAAACAGATTGTTCCACGTGAATGAAAGAACAGTGTCTGGACCCTCCCCATCCCACCCTCTGCTGCCTCCCTGCCTCAGGCTTTGAAGTGTTAGCCAAGTCAGGGAGCACTACCACAGGAGTAAGCGCGGACCTGAACCAAAACAGCCACGTCTGTAGGAAAGCTGAGTATTTGACTCTTTCGGCCAACACTGGTCATGATGGCAGATTGGGCTCAGCTGGGGCAAAAACTCTTGAAAGAAGTGAAACCACCATAAAAAGAAAAAGTGAGCAGGAGAAGAACCAGAGCCAAAATGTACACAGGAAACATGCGTAGAGTTCCTTCCCTTTGAGATGAGGACTGAGAAAAGGGAGGGGACTATGGAGCCGGGGCAGACGATGAGACTGGAAAAAAGGGCATGTGGAACAAAGAAACCAGAGCTTCTCGCCAGCAGAAGAGAAGGCTAATGTAATGCTTGGCTGGGTGACAAATCTGTTTTCTATCTCCTCTAACGAAAAAGGCAAGGCTGAAGCTGCAGCCCAAGCGGTTTACATTCGGAAGACAGACGCTCCAGATGGCAAACCTCCAGCCTGGGAGATGGTCGCTCGCCGGGGAATCGGGAGCGCTGGGTTCTGCTGGAGGCTCCGGCATCAACTGGCTCTTCCGGGAGCTCAGAACTGTTTTCTCCCCTGCAAACCGGGGTCTGCATCAATCTGCCAATGCTACCATTACTGACTACCTGGAAGACTCTTTGTGCTCCTGAGGGCCTATGTGCTCCTGACTCACACAGGCCGTGTGGGAAACTGGCTGGGACTGTTGGGGTGCAGGGCTGAGGCTGTGTGCCCCTCCTTCACAGCAGGCAGAGCACCTGCACTGAGCCTCTCCCGGCAGCCCCTAGCCCAGCCCTGCTTCCCTGTCCCATCGAGCACGCATACGAGTCTGTGTGTGTCACGGGCACAGCAACCAGCTGCCGAGGCCGGGAGCAGGCACCCTCTCTTCCACATCCTGTGTAGCGTGAGGGAGTGCTGAACACCTGGGCTCCGATGTTCGCTGTATCGAAACCTAACTGCCACTTACAGCTGGGAGAGCTCAGGCCACCTAACCTTCCAAAGCCAGGGATCTCCAAAAGGATGACATTAATGTCTACACTCTAAGTACAGTGCCTGGTTCCCAGTAGTTGCTTAACAGGCAGTACATTCTTCTATATGAGGTGACTATTAACAGCATGTCCTGTTACAGCTTTAAATACTGCAGGCATGCCCACCATTCTCTCTTCCCTTCCTAGAGAGGGGGCTGGGACGGTAGAAAGACCCTGAAATGGATTTCCCTAGTTCCTGGGACATAAAAAGTCTCAAAGGGTCACCTTCACTGAAGGAGGGGGTGGCCTTTATACTTGTGGCAGGAGAGGATGCTGTCCCGAGAGCAGATTCTTGGGTGTGGTGGGGACAACGGGCAAGGCCCCGAGCACCCCGTCTTCTTCATCGGGCGCCCATACTGTCCACAGGCATTGAGAAAGGACTTCTCGGGAAGAGGTCCTGGAGGAGATCATTGTGGAAAGTCACACGCCATCAGAGCGTGTCCTATCATAGGCTAAGTTCTTGCCTGCTAAGCAGGGCTTAAATATGAGTTGGGGGTAGGTAAGGTATTTCAAGGTCCCTTCCAACTCTCTTATCCTGTTACACTTGAGTTCTTACATTTTATAAAAATAGAGCAGTCAGGACAGCTCTATACAGAGCAGGACCATGGAGCTAATGTCGCATTGCTCTCCCATCAGCAAGACTTTGTCAAATGCTTCTTCTGTGGTCCCACCTGCCAAGACTTGGGGAGCATGATGGCAGAGACCCAAGAGGGACAGGCAGGCTCAGGTTACAGATGGACAGTTTCTGGAAAGTTGTTTGCTTAGCAACATCTGTCCAAATACTTTTTTTATGAAAATGAGCAATGCTTTTAGGATTTCATGAGAACCTGTGCGTGGCGCCAACACGTAGTGACATTCTTTCCAGGAGAAGATGTACTTCAAGTTCTTTCTGTCTTGGGACTTCAGGGACCTCCCCCAAGGCAGTGGGGGAAACTGCTGGAGGATAAGTAACTGAACTATTTATACCACAGCTTTTGCAAAACAGAAAGAAAGGAAATACAACCGAGTCTAGAGAGACAGAGATTGAGGATGTGCTGAGCTCACAAGTAAATGTTTTTTCATCTGGAATAAAAGGTCAGAAGAAAAGACAGTGGACAGCCAATATTCATGAGAACCAAGCAGCTCTTAAATCATTATCTCATTCAAGCCTCACAACCAAGGTGAGAGAAAGAGAGGGAGGGTGGGCGTGTGGAGAGAGAGAGAGAGAGGGAGATGGGTAGGTAGAGATAAAGAGCTCCATATTATCTTCAATTTATCCTAGAAGAACCCCAAACTCAAAGTAGTTCAGTAATCCCCCAGTCAGGCTAGAAGATGGCAGCACGAGGATCTGAATCTGTATCTAACTCTCATTCTCTTAAAGCACTCCGCACTGGCCCAGTCGCTCCAGCAAGGTCGGGCTGGAGGAGGTCCCAGGAGCCAGGGATCAGTCGGAGTTGGGTGGTTTGAACAAGCAGTTCCTCCAAGTGACCAGAATAGGCAGAGCTTCCAGGGAACATCAAAGACAAATCTGGGGAAACAGATTAAAGCTCAGGTATGGGGTATTTCCAGGCCTGAAATGGGAAACAAAGGAAGTGAAGAGCCAGGCAGGGGCAGAAATCAAATTGGGAGTAAAAACAGGAGTAACGGAAGGGGCAAAGCAAGAGGGTGCAGGGGGACCAGCGTGTGCTGGGTGCTGCAGCCCTACACCTTCACCCAGGACATGACAGCTCAGCATGGCTCAAAGGCACCCATGTCGGGATGCTCAGTGGTTGCCATGGGGCTAGGATGCTGGGGCCTAGACCGTCCTGACCTATCTCCAAAAGTACTCCCACCTCCTTTATCTTACTCTTCAAAATAATATTATAAGGTGAACAGCTGTTTTATGTATTTTCCTAGTAAAACACAAGGAAATATATTCTGGAAGTCCCAAACTGTCCATTACTTGCCTTCATTTTTACAGGAACTGATCGCAAGGCACACACGAGTTTTAAACCAGTACAGAAATATAAGTACTCTCTGTAGCCCAAACAAAACAAAACTGAATTGAAATGATAGTTTTCTTTTCCTTTAAACCAAGCTGATTCACCAGGTCTCTTGTCCACAGCTGAGCCTTTTAAAGGGACCCCAACCGGAGCGAACATCTGCTCCTCGGCTAAGACAGATACAAGCAAGTGCAAACTTCTAAGCAAGTTCCAAGAGGTGCCCAGACACCTCACTACCCACTCACACTGTACAGAGCAATACACGACTTCTTGGCGTTTCAAAATGAATGTTTTCCCCTTCTGGGTCTAACTCACTGGATAAAGGGCCCCTCAGTGCACAGTGCTCTCACCAATGGGGGGGATATAAGCCTATACTTACCGGCCACATGGTCCGGGATGTGTGACCCCTGGACCACACGGCCACAGGGAACACAAATCAAGCTGGCGAGCCTCAGATGGAACCTACAAGGTCTCCTTTAATTCAATCGAGATTGATGGCATAAGCAATATAACATTCTATAGCCTGCTACGTGCAAGAGGAGTGAGAGAAAAGGAAGCTGGACCGAGACGACAGCTCCAAGGAACCATGAAGCCAGACTCTACGCAGAAGAGACTAGAGAAGTAACTAGTTGTTTGAGGGGTTTCTCTCCTGCGGTGGGGACCCAGGCCCGCAGACACCCAGAAGTCTGCACCACACAAAAGAAGAACTTGTATAAAATAAATCCGATGTAAAACCTAACAGTTGTCCAGTGAAGAAAATTTTCATAACCTGAGCCCCAGGGGAAGAAAGGCATACAAAACCTCAATGTTCTAGTAAATATGCAAAAGAATTTACTTGACGTATCTAAATATTATTTCATTTAAAAAATTTGTTCTCTGAGATTAACTCAAGCACACAGAAAATGATAGAAAATAACAACACATACCTAGGAGTTTAAAGTAATATTGACATTTTGCACCTCATCCCTTTTTCAGACATGTTATTTTGAATTTTTTCCCAGACCCACAGAAATGTTACAAGAATATTACAGTGATATTCAGCCATAAAAAAGAAGGTAATCCTGCCACTGGTGTCAACACGGATGCACCATGAGGGCCTCATGGTGAGTGAAATAAGGCAGAGAGAGAAAAACAAACATGTATGATCTCACGTACATGCTTTAGCTAATCAAACGGAACTCGGATACAGAGGACAGACTGGCTGTCGGTCACCAGAGGTGGGAGGAAGGGGGTGGGGGATGCGTGAAGGCGGTCAAAGTCACAAACCTCCAGTTCTAAAAAAGGGTCACGGGGATGTAACGTGCAGCCTGGTGACTATATGTTAACGACACTGGACTGTATATTTGAAAGAGGTTGAGAGAGGAGATCTTAGAATTTCTCGTCACACACACACGACCTGTAACTGTGTGCGGCGATGTGTGTTAACTGGAGTTACTGTGGTGATCCCTTCACAATGCGCGCATTTAGCAAATCACCATGTTGTACACCTGAAACTATACAGTGTTATATGCCAATTATTTCTCAGTAAAACTGAAAGGAAAAATAAATGAAAATTTTAAACCTGCATAAAGTACATTACTATTAAAAAGGACTCCTTCGATGAAAGCCCACACACTCTGGAACTGAGAGGCACCCACGGTCAGCATTCCACCACACGTCCTCTCTCTACACAGCTGGGTACGGAACACTGGGCCGGCCAAAGGGCCGTTCAGTTTCTTCCATAGAATAAAGGACATTTTCATTTCTACCAATAACTTTATTGACTTGGATATTTTGAGTATGTCGGCTGTCTCTCACATGGTATAACGTTGATTGTTCTCTATCAATGTCTCGATTTGACTGCTATCAACTTCTACTGGTCCACCCGACTGCAAAGCATCGTCCAGTGAGAAATCTCCAACGCGAAACTTCACAAACACTCTGGCACAGTCGATCAGTCACAGCACCTTCTCCACACACTGCACAAATCTCTTTTTGTGTTTCCACTGCATTTTTACCTTTCTTGAAATAATAAAGCATAATATGCTGAAAATGTCACATATTTTCTTGCATCTTCAATATTAAAATGGCTGCAGAAAAATTCACCAATTTTGATAATTTAAAAAAAATGCACACCGACATGACAGCTGTCACAATACATTCCAACAAAATTGTTTCGAATGACGTTAAAGACAACTAAGTGCTATTAGAACCATCTTATGGAAGAAAACAAATGAACTTTTTGGCCAACCCAATATATACATTCCTTTTTTTCTGAACTACTTGAGGGTAAGTTGCAGAAATCACGACCCTTTACTCTCAGAAGTGTGTATCTTCTAAGAACAAGACTTTCTTGTATATAACCCAACGCAATTACAAAATTAGAAAAAAAATCTGGTACAATACTGTAATAGATATTGAGTTCCCAAACTGTCTTTTGAAGCAACTCCCCCCCCACCTCCAATCAGGATTCGATCCCGCACCACCCTCTGCATTTAGCTGTCTTGTCGCCTTGTCCTGAAAAGTTCCACAGCCTTTCTCCGTCATTCTCTGTGGGTCCCAAGTTTGACCTTTGTCTGATGATTTCTCTACGCTCCATCCAGGTTCTGCACCCTTGCGGGAATCTCATGGAGGGCTGTGGGCCCTCTGCAGGACACCTGGAGCCCCCATTACTGTGCTGGTGATGTCACCTATGAATGCTCACTTGGGTAAGGTGCTGTCTGCTGTAAAACATGCCTTTTCCCTGTGACCTAAGTGGCCACGGGGAGGCCCTGAGACTCTGTAAATGTTCCGTCCCTAACAAACCCACTTGGTAGGAAATCGAATACTTCAACTGTGACAGCAAAGTGAAGATTTTCCAACTTTATCCTTCCCTCTACATTTATTAGTTGGCATTTTACTATAAAGAGGAACTTCCCTTTCTCTGCATTTATTTGTTCTTTTAGTTCTGTTAGTATCAATATGGACTCTGCAGTCTCTTATTTTTCAACATTTTATAATCCATTGTTGTTAGGCATCTTGATGTTCACATTGTTTCAGTCAAACTAGCTCCTATGTCCTTTTGACTGCTCCTCTTGTACACGCTTCCTGGCACAAGATGTTCCGGGAGCCCTTGGCTCCTTCTAGTGGGTGATACAGTTTTAAAACCAAGACGCTAGATGCACTCAGTACAATTGGGGATGGCACTGCTCCTGGGCCCTTTCAGCAGACATAGCTACGAAATCGATGTGTGTGTGTGTGTGTGTGTGTGTGTTTATACTGAAACTTCTAATTCCAATTCAATACCACTGGTTTCTTCTTTGCTGAACCCCACTCCATACTTGTATCTTCCTTCTTTCATACTGAGCCCAACTGTATCAACATAGTTACTCATTTGCTCAATGCTAAAATTCACATGAAATAATTTCAGAATTTTTAAAGTAAATATATCTTTTGATTTTCATTTTACAAGGTGTACCCTGGCTTCTTCTCTGAGGAAACACCAAACGGCAGATGATTTCGGTGCAGTGGGACTGCGTATGGGAGGCCGCAGTGGCTTCTGTGGACGACTTGGCAGTGGCATGGGGCCAAAGAGAGGCTTGGGTTGGGGTGGAGCCATGGCCACAGCCAAGGCTGCAGGGCTAGTGCAGGCAACGTCGGGAAAAGGAGTGGATCCCCTTCACCAAGCTGGGCTGCCTGATCAGGACATGAAGGCCAAGTCCCTGGAGGAGATCTATCTCTTCTGCCTGGCCATCTAGGAATCTGAGAGCACTGTCTTTTTCCTGGGGCCATGCCCCAAGGCTGACGTTTCAAAGATTATGCCTGTGCAAAAGCAGACACATAGTAGTTTAAGGCATTTGTCACCCTGGGAACTACAATGGACATGCCAGTCTGAGTGTTAAGTGCTCCAAGGAAGTAGCCACTGCCATCCACGGGGCCACCCTCCTGGCCAAGCTCTCTACTGTCCCCAAGTGATGAGGCTACTGGGGGAACAAGATCAGCAAGCCCCACATTGTCCCTTGCAAGGTGACTGTCCACTGTGGCTCTGTGCTGGTGGCTTCATCCCTGCCCCCAGGGGCGCTGGCATCAGCTCAGCCCCTGTGCCCAAGAAATTACTGAAATGGCTGGTATCGATGACTACTACAACTGGGTCAGGGGCTGCACTGCCACCCTGGGCAACTTTGCCAAGGCCACCTTTGACGTCTCCAAGACCTACAGCTATCTCGGCCCTGACCTCCAGAGAGAGACCGTGTTCACCACGTCTCCCTGTCAGGAGGTCACTGACCATCTTGTAAAGACTCACCCCAGATGTCTGTGCAGAGGACCTAGGCTACAGCTGTGGCCACCACGTAATTTTATACAGGAAAAACAAATAAAGTGAATTAAGCCTGTTAAAAAAATAAAACAAATACTGTAGTTTGCTGTATATAATGTGCTCCTGTGCTTACTGCACACCCACGTTTTTGGCTCAAACTTTCAGGGAAAAAAATCTTCTGTTTTAATTTTTTTTTTAAAGATTTTATTTACTTATTTTCAGAGAGAGGAGAAGGGGTGGAGAAAGAGCAATGTATGGTTGCCTCTCACATGGCCCTCACCGGGGACCTGGCCCGCAACCCAGGCATGTGCCCCGACCTGGAATTGAACCGGGACCCTCTGGTTCCCAGCCCGCGCTCAATCCACTGAGCTACGCCAGCCGGGCTGTTTTAATTTTTTAATTCAATTATTTATTTATTCATATTTAGAAACAAAACCGATTATTACATTCCAGGATATTATTTTGCATATGGATATTGTTATTGCTTTCTAGAGTCACACTTTTAATGTATAAGCATAAATAAAAGAATTAAAAACATTTATATAGATATGGAATTAGTAGTACCCATGTAGAATGTGCATCCTTATTTTTTCCCTCAAACATTTCAGCAAAAAGTGCACATTACAAACAGCAAACTATGGTAAAAGGTTTACACTGGATATCATGTCAATAACTGGCCATCCAGGGTCAAGAACACAAGCAGAGACCAGTTAGGAATCTATTGCCATTATCCAGGTAAGGGAGAGCGTGAAGAAATAGTCACAGCACACGTCTGCCTGAAGTCTCCTTCTATCACTTCTAGGTCCTAGCCTGGCCCAGGTCAAAGACTTTGGTTCCATGAAATGAAGATTAATGCAAAGGTCAAATGGAAGGTAGGAGAAAAATCAACACAAACATCTCTGCTATAATGTTATTTATGTGTTAAAAAAAGTGTTTTGCAACATCACTAAAAATAACAGAATTTACGGAGCATATAGGATTGGGACAGATCAGTAAAAATCTCTGCAGATTTTGCACCTAGAACCAAACAGCAACAATCCTGATAAAAACGCACTGGCGGCTGAAGGAGTGTGATAAGGAAGGGGCGGCAGCTGCTGCGTGATGCACAGAAAACGAAACGCATAAAGACCAGAGAACAGTTCTGAAACAAGGCACGTGACCAAACGGAACCAAGCGGAGAGCTTAGGGTGAGCGGGCACCGTGTGCGTGCCACCGTCCTCTAACTTGCTTCACCCAGGCCCTCTGACTTGGTGGCACAAATCATTTACCTGCTGGAAAAAAGGCGTATGAGCCAGTGTGACCCCCACATTGTAGTGCACAGGTGTTCCCCTATGTAGGTATCACACACACTTCTCACAGAAGCTACTTCCATCACAGAATCACCTACATGCCATTTACTAAATTCTAGGATTAGGTAGGAATTAGATGCTCTCATTCAATCCCATAAAAACAAACCAAAACAAAAAAACTGTGAACTAGTCATCATATTTAGTCTCAGTTGTCAGATAAGGAAATAGAGGCTCAGAGACACTGAGTAACTTCCAAAGTTGGACAGACAACACCTGGTACAGCTGTGATACAATCCCACACGTGTGGCCCTGCTCTTTCCCGGATGTGAGGAAGCCCTGGGAGTGAGTGGCCAGGGCATGGAGGTAGGGCGGACAGGCACTGTGGAATGCAAGCCAGTCAATAACATGCGAAGCAGCGGGAAAGAGCCAGCCAGCCTCAATCTCCCCAGAAGCCTGGTCCTAAACTCTAGGCCCAAAGGCCACTTTCTCTCTCTCTTTTTTAAAGATTTTATTTATTTAGTTTTAGAGAGAGGGGAAGGGAAGGAGAGAGAAAGAGAAACATCAGTGTGTGGTTGCCTCTTGTACGCCCCCTACTGGGGACCTGGCCTGCAACCTAGGCATGTGCCCTAACTAGGAATTGAACCTGCGGCCCTTTGGTTCGAAGGTCGGCACTCAATCTACTGAGCCACACCAGTCAGGGCCCAAGGTTCACTTTCATAAATTGTCATCAAAAACCACAGAGCCCATAAGAGAAGCCTCATGTGGTCACTGGCTGGTACATGAAGACCTAACCCAGACCTGGTGCTACTCTGTGTGGAGGGAGACAGATTGTTGGCAGGTTCACAGAATGGCAGGCATGGAGTTAGTTCACCTAGGAAGGGTGGAGGCTGGACCCACGGAAGGAAAGGGCCAGAGAGAATAAACTACGTCATCAAAAATGGCACAGCAGGAATGTGACATGTGAGATCCAGGAAGTAACTCCTTGTGGCAACCCCAGATGAGTCATACTTTCACTAGAGGAAATGTGGTCCTGCTTTTTGCATTGTAAGAGGGCAATGGGGAAAATGGGCACCATCCCCAAATGGACACGAGAAATTGGATGCTGTCCCCACCAAAGGCAAAAGTTTAAGATAAAAGTAAAAGGAATAGATCACTTAATGCCGGGGGCATCTCAATAAACATGTTTAAGTATAAAATGCTTAGAAAAAATTACTGTCCAGCTGGTCTTCACTGACACAGAGGCCTAATCTGTATGAAAAAACATAAAAGTCCGTTAGATCTGGGGAAGGAATTTTAGCCTAACAGGAAAAAAAATTAGGCAAATCTATAAAAAGAGATTCTGGAATTTTTATTCCTGAACACTGTTTTTAAAAGACCCCACTATAACCAATAGGCATTGCGTTTTTCCTTTCACGTGAATCTAATTTTCTCATTTGCAAAACTTCACAGAATTCCTATGAGGAGTAAAAGAAATGTAGGCCACAGGGTCGGCACACAGTAAGAATCAGCAAGTGGTAGCTACTTTTATTTCTATGTGTCAAGCACCATGAGGAGCATTGGAGATAAAAAGATACACGGTTCCTTGGTCACCTGCTGTATTACTTTCTTAGTGCACTTATAGTTATTTCAATTTCACCTGCACTTACTGGTTTACTGGTCTTATTTTCTGCAACTCTCGAACATGCCGCGGGTCTTGGATAATCGGGATCTGAGATTTCAAGGGGCCACAGCTTGAAAATGGACCAACTTTGTTATGTCCCTGCATCATCTCTCCCTCACAAAAGGGGCCGCACACTAAACCTCCCAAGTTCAGGGAAGCCTGTACTGTGGACCTTGCAAAGTCAGAGGCTGAAGGTAACCATGTCAGATGGTCTGAACATAAAAATTCCTAACTAAAAGCCAGTCGTGGCGGGTAGTCACAACACAGGCTGGTGTCCTCCTGGACAAAGGCCAATCTTTATCTTAGTTGAGCATGTCTTTAGTTTGTTTGCATCTAAGATAAACTGCCTTTGAAATGTCAGAATAAGTTCCTTCTCCAGGTCCCAAAGGCACAGCCTCCCACCAGCGCAGCAGACCACAGAATCCTTTATCACCATCTTGTTCCCCAAATACCAATTCTGTAAATATGGATCATTAACTATCCTGTACCCGCTGATGTAAAAGAACTATCTGCCTCTCCATTTTACTTTTTATCCAATCTCTGAGATTCCCCGCTTGGTCTTCTCCCACCTCCCTGATTTCTAACGCCAGTGGATTTCATGTAGCCGCCCTCCCCAGCAGGTCTCCTCCTCTGATTCTAAAGTATCATGTAAGCTGTAAAACTGCCATTCTTGGGAACATTTTCTCAATCTGTTGACATTTTGCTTCCCAATCATCTGTTTGGCTCAAATAATCTCTTATAAGACTTTTTCTTAGGCTGGACATTTTTCTGTGACACTTAACAGCTGGCTTTTGTAGTTCCTGCAACAAAGAAACCCTCTTGTGTAGGAGGCCTAGAGCAACTAAATTCAGTACTGAATCAATGATTAATGACTCTAATAAAATGAAAGGAACTTAAAATGACTGCTACCATTATTTAGACTGGTCATGCAAATATAAAGATATTGTAAATAGAACATCAGGGTTTCACGTGACAGATGCAAAACCTCAGAAAAGAAAAGAGGCATCCAAGTTCATCAGAGCTGGGTACGTAATGTCACAGGGCCCTGTGCCAGCAGCATACCAGAGGGACCACGGACCCCTGCTCTCCCTAAGGACTCTCTCTGTTACCGTGCAACAAGCGCAGCTGTCCTCCCTAATGCACTCAGAACTCAATGGTGTTGAACTTAACCCTGAAAGCATTCACTGGGCACCTCCTCTGTACATGGTGCCACGTGGGAAATAGGGAGTCAAAGAGAAAGAAGGCAAGGCCCCTGTCCTCTGAGAGCCTGCAGTCCAGTAGGGACCAAGAAATGACCCACTAAAGTTAATGGACAAAAAAATTACCTGGCGGCAGGGCTGAGCCATGATGGATGCTCACATGTGAAGGGAGGGAAGAACCCAGGATAGGGAACAGAACAAATAAAGGCTGGGAGTCTTCAGAGTCCACAGCTCAGCACAGGGGGGAGCAGACCTTTGTGCCTGGAACACAGAGCCCAGCCAGGGATCAGACGAGGGCCATCCTGGGAAGACATGCTGGGAAGTCCAGGCTGTGATAATGGCAAGGAGACCCTGGCAGGGTGGGGCGGGTTGTGTTTTAATGTCCTCAGGTCTGTAACCCTTGCACATCTAGTTCTGATGACCCACTGAGACCGCAATGGTTCAGGGACTGGGGACGAGGCTGGCCGTGACTCTGACAGAGCAGGCACCCTCTCCAGGGTGGGAGTTGAACAGGCAGAGCACAGAGGCTTTTCAGGGGAGTGAAGATACTCTGACTGATACCCTAATGATGGAAACATGTCCTCACGCGTTTGTCCAAACCCACAGATGGTGCGACTCTGGCGGGGGAGGGGGGGGCTCGTCACAGAAAAGGCTGTGCATGGGTGGGTCCAGGGAGTGTACCGTAAATCTATGTACCTTCCCCTCCATTTTGCTGTGAACCTAAACCTGCTCTAAAAAAGTAAAGTCTTAATAATACGCATATGTACACAGTAGCTGTTAACACGGGTCCTAAGGATAGCAGGGGAAGGAGGGCGTTAGGAACAACTGCCTCAGTGCAGCGGCGAGAGGCAACATTTCCCTCAGGAAATCCACCCCGCTGGCTATTCACCTCCGGGGCTGGGGTCAGGGCCCCCGGAGCTGTGGCTTTTCACAGCCCCTCAACAGACTTCCGGCTCTGCCAGGTGAGGAGGGCCAACTGCTAGGCCCACCCAGGGCCAGGCTTCCACACTGGACTTGGCTCATGCCCGCCGGGCACGGCCTTCTTCCTCACCACACCCTGTAACAGACCAAGCTCTGAAGGTGACCATGAAACCCTGGAGTAGAGCTGCTGAATGTGACCAGCTCAGGTCTTTCTCAAATCAGCTCTAGCATCCTGGGACAAATGGGAGGCACCAGGTATTCCCACGAAGCTCCCAGCAACAGCTCCTGATAAACTTGTATCAAATGCTTGCCCCATACGAAGTACCATGGTGGAGTCCGAGACACATGGCAGTCCCGTCCTGGAAGTGCGCATAGTAAGCCCCCGCCGAGTCTCTCCACATTTCCACTCCATTCTCACAAAGAATCTGGGGCCAGGTAAAAATGCCTATCTGATTACGTCACTCATAGCTAAAAGCCCTCTGACTGCTCTGGATAAATTCTGAAATCCAAATCCCACAGGGCCCACCATGAAACCCCTGCCCATCCCTCTAATCTCTTCATGGTGCTGTGTGGTGTCACTCACTCTCCCCGCCGCTCAACAGGTCCCAGTAACACCGATCCTTTTCTGTTTCTTCGGAAAACCATGGCTGAGGCTTCAGGGATGCTGATGGATAACTTGGCCCAAGTGCTGCTTCTCCAGAAAGCCATCCCCAGTGCCCCCGACTGGGCAAGCCTCCCTGCCATGGCGCTTGTTCCAAAGCACTTATCGCAGCCAGAACTCTGGAACTGTGGGACGTTATCTCCCCTGCCAGGCTGCAAGCTCCCAGGGCCGTGTCTGCCCTTCACTGCCACATGCCACATCCCCCCAGGGCCTAGTGCACAGCACAGCACTCAGTGAGTAAGTGTCGGATGAATGAGAACAGGAATGAACGGAAATGAAAAGCGAACAAGAGCGACTGCTGTAAGGCGGGGCGGGAGCCGCACTGCCAGAACCAGCAGGGCACCGGGATGCGTCTGGCAACCATTGTAGTCCAATGTCCTCGTGTTGCTGGTGGTGAAACTGATTCTATGGTGAGATGCCTCGGGTCTCACACGCTCCACACAGCTGTTCCACACTGTTAATAAGTGTCATTACAGTGTTCCTACAATTCTTAAAAGTACGCCATTCTTCTGGTATTCACGTCAACGTGTGCAAGAAAGAAAACAAACTCGTAACATAAAAGCTTAGAGTGTTTACAGAGACTTAAAAGGAATGAAGCCTCAAGAAGAAGAATGTCAAAACCATCAACCCCTGTATGCTCCTCCCCCGAAGGGACACTGGACAAAGGAAGGGAGGCAAGCCACAGTTACCGTTACCCAGACTCAGCCGGCTGAGCCTCCACGAGCCCATCGGAATGGCTCCTGAGTGTGGGCGAGAACTGGAGAGAAACCTGAGGCCTCTGTCGCAGCTCCACTGGCTGCTCAGTGTTGCAAAGTACCTTCAGATCGCAGAAGCTTGGTGCACGCCAGTTTCAGAGTTAACCGGCATGTACTGACTACAAGCCATGTGTTCGCTTTTTCCACCTATTATCACATTTAATAGGTGTTATCACAGTTGCCAGGTATTGTCACATTTATCATTACCTGTTTTGCAAAAGAAAACCTTGTGCTGTCGGAGAGGAGAGGTGAAACTCAGCAAGCAGGGGCAAGAACTTCTCTCTCTGAGAAGTAACCTCTCCAACTGGAGCAACTGTGCTTTTTACAAACTCTGAGAACCTTACGTTCAGTTGTGAAATGTGAAGCAGATGTTAACACTAAACAAATGAAAACTGCTGGTTTTGTTAGTTGACTAAATTTAAAGAGAAAACACAGGACTCAGAGTGAAACAACATTTTTTAAACTTTACTTTGAAAAGAAAAGACAGAGATAGTTAAGATGTATTTGGAGAGGGGTAGATTTCATAAGCCGATGATAACCAGCGAAGACCTGACCGTCTCTCTCTAAGATCAAACACCCTAGGCCACAGGCCCGGTGAGTAGCCTGGAGAGAGCGGGCAGTCCCCGGAACAGTGCCAGTGTTCCAGCAAGAGCCCAGAACTGTGTCCTGTGAAGTCCCAGTGCAAAAGGGAAATGCAAAGTGCAACAGCGAGATGCCGTTTCCATCGGAAGCTGAGACAGCCGACAGCAGTGTGAATGGGCAGTCTGGGGGGCACTGAGAAGGGCCCCTTAAATCCAAAGTGCGCACACCTCTGCCCCTCTAACCGTAAACGTGACCCTCAGGCCTGACCCCAGAGCCATGGTTCTCGAAGTGTGGTCTGGATCCGGAGACTCTTTCAGGAGGCTCATGGCCTTAAGTGTATTTTCACAATGATACGAGGTTGTTATTTGCCTTCTTGTTCTCATTCTCTCATTAGGTACACGGTAGAATTTCCAGAGGCTACTGACACGGGTTATCGCCACATAATGAATGAGAAGCAAGTAGCAGAATGCAGTGATCTTCTATTAAACTAGACACTCGGGAGGTTTGTAAAACTGGAAAACAATGCCGCTCTTCCTACTAAGCCTTATTTTTGAAGTTATTTTTTTCCATGAAAATATGTATGTTAACATGTAATGGGCTTATTTCAAATTAACGAAAAATAAATTTTTTTCAGTTTTAATTTCTGAGATGATAAATACCTATAGATATAGCCCACAAACAAAAGCTCTTTGGAATCCTCAATAAAATGTAAGAGTGTAAAGTGACCCAAAAGTCTGAGTTGCACGACATTTTCCATGAGGAGGCATGTCCAAGGATGTTTATTGAACTGCCGTTTATACAAAGAAAAAGTGGAATGAGCCTACATGTCCCTTAATAGAATGGTTAGATTTTTCACAGTCACACTATGAAAAATTATGCCACATCTAAGCAAAATGAGGCAGATTTACATACACTTTTACCATGAAAATATCTCCAGGACATATTATAGATCAAACTGCACATTTTTAACACACAGCATAATACTGTTAAAAATTTAATAATGTTAAAATGCTAATAAAATCTTTTTTTTTTCCATGAGGAACATAAAGCAATGTACATGTTACCTCTGGGGAAGAGACGGAGGTTGGGGTGTGTCCAAAAAAAAAAAGCAGGGCTCTCATTTCTTCTTACTGTCTGAACTTTGGCACAAAGACACAGCCATGCAGACACCTGGCGAATAAAGTATCTGCAAAGTCCTCTTTGCTGTCCTCAGTAACCCCATGGCACACAGCTGTGCCTGCCTCAATCCGCCAGGGCCCAGCGCTCCCAAACTGTCTCCCCTTCTCCACTCTGACCAAACTCTCATGGCCTCAGTTAGGGGGTTGAGAAGAGAGCAATCCAAGGATTCAATCTGCAGAAGAAGTGGTGTTCCCAAGGTTTTTTAAAAACGATGTCACTATTCCAAACCCAGTTCCCACAGAGGTTCTGAGATGTACGAGTATGCTCGCCTTTTTGCTGGGGATGGGGACTCATCTATTTCTAAATGATGGATTATTTCCCACAGCCTCATTTTCTTCTCTTCCTTTGTTCTTGAGGTGGTGTGGTGGGGTGACAAAAAAGGGAGTAGCAAATAATTAAATGTGGGTCTTGTAATTCATTGGGTCTTTTGAAGTCAGGGAACAGTATGCTCAGAGGCAGAACAAATGCTCTTTGGGTAAGTCCTGGTGTATTTTTAAAACTGATCTCATCATTACTGAGTGTTTGCTTATTATCTGTCAAAGCATATTCTTTGCTCTATTAACCACATCTTATAGATAATATAATAACACTTGGACCATTCTACTCACACCCCTAGTAATTTTCATTTGCACCCCCTACTGACCGTGTACCATCCACGAAGTTTTCTGCTGGAGGCTATGGACGGACCAGTCACCCCCACAGAGGACAGATGGCCCTGGTCCCCAGTGAAAGTCCAGTTTGGTGGAGAGACAGTATTCAACAAATACTGCAAATAGTTACCTAACTGCTCCTTGGAGCATCAGGAAGGAAAGTTAGAGCATGCTCCAAGAACCGGCCAGGAAACCCACTGAATGTTGCAATTTTTCCCCGGAAAGGAGAAGCACATCAGAATGCCTCCTCCGATCTTCGAGAGAGTCACAGTTAGAAGGAGTCAGAGGTGGAGGGTATACAAGGCAGCGTTTTTTTCCTGCTTACTTGAAATAAGAACTCAGGAATGCAAACTATCCTGGCAGATGATTTCATCCTTCTGGGAAATCACGCTGCTCTCTCTCTTCTCTCTTCCTTTCAACGTTGGAAGGAGGGAACACTGACAAAGATCTATGCACACGCAAGCTTTATGTGTAATGGCAGACATTTTGAAAGCACCTAAATGTACATCACTAGGGGAGTGCTCAGATGAGTTATGGTAAGAATATACTAGGTCATGGAATATGCTGCCTGCCTGTTGAAACACAGTGAGGTGACCTGGCCGTGTGGCACAGCTGGTTGGAGCATTGTTCCATACACTGGAAGGCTGTGGGTTCAATCCCCAGTCGGGGCACACACGGGAGGCAACCGATCAATGTTTTTCTCTCACATGGATATTTCTCTCTCTCTCTCTCAAATCAATAAATATATCCTTGGGTGAGGACTAAAAATAGTAGTGAGGTGACACGTGCTGACACGGAATGCTGTCCAAAACATACTGTGTGAGAAAAAGCAAACCACTGTGGCATGACTCGACTTGTTTTAAACATGTACACATGTTAGATTAATGCAGCCAAGGGAGCTTTAAGGCCGTACTAGTGTCCACGTGAGTCACTCCCAGCACACGATGAAGGCGGTTTATGACTCCTTAGCATGGGAATATATTTAGTACAATACATTTAGGTACCATTTGTACAATAAAGATACAACAAAAACACCAAAAAAGAAAACCACATGCACAGCGGCGGCCCCTCTGGACACCGGGCGTCCTTCCGGAAGGGGCCGGGGGCTCTCTGGGCTCTTTGGTTTTCAGTATGAGTTGGAGATGTGCTGTGACAGTGTCTATCCCCTGAGACCCCAAATATTAGCCCATTTTTATAGACACCCTAAAAAGAATCAACCAGCTTTGTCATCTTGTACGTGCTGAAAAGAAGCCTAAACCTATTCCCAAAGATGTGCCTGAATTCAGCCAGGACAGAGCAGATGACTTAAGCCTCTAAGCTGCTGACTCACACAGAAAAAACACAGGGCCGCTGCAAGCAAATAGTGTCAGAAGCAGCTGCTTCTGCCCTTTAGCTCTCTGGGGCTGGTCCAGTGCCCACCTCTAATGACGGCAGCAGATCGTAGCTAACCCAAAGGGACCGGATCCCTCTGTCCAGGACTGTGGCTGGGAGGGCGGCAGGACGAGAAAGCTCCCTGAAGACCAGACTCCCTTTCCCAGGGGTGCGCTGGCTGCCTCCCCTGCTCATCTGGTCCAGCCGGCCAAGCTCAGGGCAAGAAGCATCCTGGCAGGACAGAGGGGCTCTCCTGTGCTAGGCTCTCCTAAACCCACCAGGTTAGGGCACCAGAGCACCAAAGCAGACCCCAAGCAGGCCCTGCATAACCCTAAGCCTAGTGCACCACGAACCTTGTCAAAAGTCCCCAAGAATGTGAACCCCATTAGAAGTCTGGTCTACTGAGAGGTAGCAGCACACCTAAGGAGTATGTTTCTTCAGTAGTTTAGGTAAATTCTGCTACAATTTCAGAGCTGGAAGGTCACATAGTACAATTATGCTTTTATTCTCCACAGAGTTGTCACCCAGGTCTTTCCTAAATGTCTCCCTCCCTCCCAGGGTGAAATGTGCTGCACCTCTAGAGGCATCTGGGGACAGTTGTGTTAGAAAATGAGGGTCTTTCTGGGGCAGAAACCGGTCTCCCTGCAGTTTCCACACTGGGCCTGTGTGAGCTGCTGCGGGAGGCACGGTGCGGAATCTCTGTGGAGCGCACTCCACCGGCAGTCTGCACACAGCACAGCCCAGCTTTGCCCGTCGGTCTCCATGCCTGGGCAGGTTCTGTCCCTCTTTTCAGAAAGGAACCCAGTGTGTTGAACTAGTGAGGAAATGGGCCAGAGACTGAGGAGAAGCCTTTAATATGATACACAGATTGTTCTGTCATATGAGGACATTGTTTCTAACCTTCAATAGCCCCCTCCCTGTACTGGCCAGCTTCTAGGGGCCAAGAGAAGATACATGAAGTATCCTGCAGGTGGGCAGCCACAAAGACAGGTTATAACGCAAAGTGCAAAGTACGGCAATGAAAGACTATCCCTGGCACCAGAGAGGCAGGGAACGCTTGTCATGAGAGGGAGGATGAGCTGAAAGTTTGCAGGCCTCTTTCACACTCCTGGGGCCAGGGCTCATTCACCAAGGGGGTGGGTTTGGGCAAAAGTGCCTGCTCCATTTGAATTACTCCTCTCTCTTGTTGTTCTCCTCCTTTGCTTTGTTTTTGTATAAAAGCTGAATTTGCACAAAACAAAATGTTGCAGGACATGACCCCACTATACTGATTCCAGGTAGTAACTTACATACCTCGCTTCTCCTCTTCAGAGCCTTTCTTCTGGCTTTATGTAATGTGCACTCAACCTGATAGGTCTTCCCTGGCCCTGATGGCTTTACCCCACACGCCTGTCCTCCTCTTGCAGATCCTGAAGCTTTTGAGAAGACATGGGAATCTGTTCGACAGCTCTTCAGCCCAGTCCCGGCCAACCTTCACCCACCTGGTGCTCAGAGCTCTACATGTCTTGTCACCGAATCACACACAATGACATGAGGCTGCCTGTCAGCATGTCTGTTCTAGTGCCCAGGTGGGTGGTAAATTCCCGCAGGGCGGGGAGGACTGTGCCTCCAACTCCTTTCCTGTCTCCTTGGATACCTAGCATTTCTATGCACACAGCATGAGGTCATGCCTCTGTTGCATGAACCCATTCCCAATGCCAACGAAATGCCTCTCAGGCCCATCAGTTTGGATGTGTCCAGAGCATTACTGGTGCAGGTACTTCAGGTGTCCCTCTAATATGTGGCCAGAGCTGAAGTTTGACCATGGATGGTAACCAACTCCTCCCTCGTGGCACCAAGTGCCCTGGACTGTTGCTCCTCCAGGACAAGGACATGCATCATTTACGCCTGGGTCCTCGGTGCCCAGCACTGGGTCCAGCCCACAGCTGGTACACTCAAGAAACAGTTCCGGAAGGGAAAGTCTATCTCCAGGACCCGTGTCACTCAGTGGTTTTCCTTTCTACTGGAAGCCTCAACACCTGCCCATCTGGAAGGCTGGAAGGAAACCCCAGGGCCATGCCTACCCAGAGATATGGTAAACCGAACACTTATTTTTCCACAATGACGGCAACTTCCTGAGAAGTTGAACAACTTAGTGCCAGAGATCACAAAATCAAACTCATCGTAACCCTTTCCTAACCAACTCTTTTCTCAATTTACTATTTCTGTCAATAACAACACCGTTCTCCACTCACCCAGGCCTGCAGCCTTTCCAAAACTCTGACCAGTCTCTGCCCTCGATGGCCTATTCAAAATGAGTACCCAAGTGCTGCCTGTTGCTCCTCAGTCTCTCAGAAACCGCCCTCTCCCATCCCTTCCCTCCGCTATCGGCCCCCACGGATGCATAAGATCTCATCCGATGCCCCCATCTTGCCACATCCAGCCTCCTTAACTCCACTCTGCCCTCCTCCACAGACCCGACGTGTCACTATCAGACTATTATTTATTAAGTGCTGTTTGCAGCCAGACCATCTTTGCTCAAATAAGAATTTCATACTTTCAAACCACCAAGTCTGTCTCCTCTGTTCTAAGTGACCCAGGCCCACACTCACTCTCCTGCCTCAGCTACAACCGTCACTGTGTCTCTGCTTCCGGGAACATGTAACATCTTCTGCAATCTCAAAATCCTGGCAAAGGTCTCACATCTGCTCATCCTAAATCCCACCCACACTCCAAGGCTCAGGGCCAGCCCAACCTACCAGAGGTTCAGCTCCACCAGCCTCTGCCTCGGCAACCCCCCCTCCCCCACCAGAACTCTCTAGCTGTCAGTCATGCAGGCCTTCCTGTTGACTCATAAACACTCTCTCCTGTACGGAAAGTCAGAAGAGCTGAGGAGTACCACTACACTTTTTAGCCACGTGATCCTCTCCAAACCACCAGACTTTCGAATCTGACAGAACTGTTTTGATCAGGTGAGAATTTACATGAAGGGGGCTCATTCATTTCACATTCATAATAAGTATGTGCAGGCGGAGGATGTTGATATCTCTCTATTATCTGCCAACTACAGCTATTTCCTATCAGTCAGAATCCTGCAGCGCTAAAGTGTCAGTAAATATCAATTAAAATAAGATAACAAAGGGAAAACATACCTACATTTCATGGAGCACCTGTCTCCATAGCCAACGTTTAGCCACTCAGAACTTCTCTGGTACAAAATTTTAGGTGACGACACAAATGTGTGTAGAGGAAGTCTGGGCAAAGCTGGTGGCGGGTAATGAGTGTGCAAAGTGTGGTGTGGAAAGTGTGGAAGAGTAGGGCTCTAAGCCGCAGTCGGGATCTAAGCCACAGTCGGGATCTAAGCCGCAGTCGGGATCAATGGGGCGCAGGAAACAGAACTGAGGAGTAGGGATGCGAGCAGAGTCCACAGGAATACAAATGAAGCACGTGGACATAGTAAAACCAGGGCTACTTTCTTCCCAACGTTCAAGCCCATCTCAGCAATGAGCACTGCCAGGGGCACAGGGTAAACCACTTCTCCTGAGACCGGGGCACCGCCCGCGAAGCCGGCTCAGCACGGGTCGCTTTTCTGCTCCGGCCTGCCACGCCCCTCCCGCCCTGGCCTTACCGATCGAGATTTCCTGCGCATAGGCCAGCGAGATGAGCAGCAAGGGCATTCCTACGGCGATGTATGTGACCATCTTGTCCACGGCCAGCTCCAGCCGCAGCCCCTTGAACTTGGGCTCCGAGGGCTCCTTCAGTAAGAAGTCCGAGAACACGTACTCGGTGGCCAGGTGGGCGATGGCCATGGCTGCTGCGCGCCGGGCTCAGCCTGTCAACCCCCAGAGGACAGGCCCGGGAACTGTCGGTGTTGGGAGCGCTGCGCGGCGCCTTCACTCCGTCACTGGCCGGGCCCGGGGCTTTCGCTTTCCCTTTGCCGGCTCCTCAGATGCTCACACATCGCGGGCTTTTGTGCCTCGGCGCGCCCCGCTGCCAGCGACTTCGCCGCGCCGCGGCCGCCTCTGCTGGGCGTGAGCTCGCGCGCTCCCCCGGCCGCCGGCGGGCGCGGATCCGCCCCGCGCGCTCCGTCTGCGCAGGTGCCCGCTACGCGCGCGCCGCCCGGGCCTCGTGCCTCTCCCGCACAAAGGAGGCAGAAAATCAGCCGGGGAAGTAAGTGCTTCCCCTTCTCCTGGCCCCTTCGCCCCGCGCAGCCGCCGAGGATTCCTCAAGGCCAACCCGCGCTTTCAGCCCGCTCGCTCGCTCGCTCGCACTAGCCCGGAACTCGGAGGGAGACCCAGGTCGGGGGCGGGGGGTTTCCGGAAGCCGCGGTGACGCGGAGCGAGTGGCACGGCGGCACCCGCGACCCTGGCAGCTGCATCCCCAAAGGGATCTTCCCATCCAGAGAATTGCCTCAGTCTGATTATTTTCACGCCCCTCCCATCCTTATTCTCCCACTTCCTGGCACCCGGGACTTGTCAAAACATTTCTGAAAGCAACCCCTTGCCCGGTGGCCCCTTTTTACGCCCCACCCCCAACACTTCCACGTGGTGAATCAGGTTACAAGGAGCTGCGAATGCTGCAAAGAGCGACGGGCACCGTAAAAGCCAATCGCGCATTGTGGACTGAGCCTATATGGGAAGAGGGAGCTCTGGGTCCTTCCAGGAGCTCTGAGAGGGCGGCAAGAAGGGGGCGAGGTTGGTAGGACTGGGTGGGACGGGGGTGGGGGGACAGTCAGCGGTGGTGAGCCCTGAGTGTGACTGGGTCTCAGGCCCCAATTATCGCTGCTCGGTCCGAGCTTCTGTTCTTGTTTTGCCTGCGGGAGCCTTGGTGGGAGCCAGCGAAAGGGTGATGAAGGATGAGTGGGTGCTGGGGGACAGCGGCTTCTGAACCACTTACAGAAAGTGGTTGCTGGAAAGTAGGTAGGAGATGCTCTAATCAGCAACTTTGGAGCAGATAGGACCTTTAAACAGAAGTCTTCTTGGAACGGGACTGGCCTGCCTTCTCTGCTGCTTGTACATGGACGTGTGTGTTGGCGAGGGTAGAGGGACTGCCCGTGCACACAAACCTCTTCTGTATGCCCTCAACCCCCACATGTCCATCTCCACCCTAGCCTGTCCTCTGAGCACGCATCCAACGGCCTACACGACTCGCCACTTGGACGACTTACTCATAACGGCCGGAACTGCAATCCTCATCTTCCTCTCCACCTGAACTCCAGTCTTTTACATCATGCTAAGTGCATCACCCTCCACCCATCTGCCTAACACTTCCATCTCTCCCAGCTGCCATAACCAACTTCCAAATTCTCTTGTTTCTCTCTCCTAAATATAGAAAATCTGGCAGTTCTCTCCCTGCACTTCTCACACCCCAATTCAGGCCATCAGCCCCTCTCCTGACCACTTACAGGAATATATCCCCTAGGCCTGCAAGCCAGTTTCTCCAACAGCTGCCAAAGGGAGCTTTTTAAAACTCTAATCTGATCGTTTCACCTCCCCCTTCTTAAAGTGTACATTACTTTTAGGATAAAATCCAACTTTCTTAGGATGGTCACTGCCTGTCTCACCAGCTCCACTGCTTTCTGTACAGTTCTTCATGTTTATAGGGCCCCTTGCCTCCTCCAGGCCTAATCTTGCCCAAAACATTCCCACGGTAACCGTTTTGCCTGGTCAACTCTTACTCGCCCTGCCGGTAGCAGACGGATGGTGCTTCCCCAGGAAAGTCTTCTCTGAGTGCACTAAACTAGATGAGGTCACTGTTACGTATTCTTGCAGCAATGGCACTACTGGTTACTAGTTGTGGGCCTTGGGGAAATTACTTGACCCTCTTGTGCCTCAATTTTCTCATCTGTAAGTGCTTATACCTCTTATGATTGTGATAAGGATCAAAGGACTTAAACCTATAGACAGTGCCTGAGACAGCTGATGAGTGCTCTAGAAGTGTTATCTTTTATTGTTGCTCTCTATTTTTTCTTAATGATAATCACAACTATCATTCAACAAGTGTTTGCTTAACTGTTCATTTCTTTAATGTTTGTCTCTGCCTTTGTATGGTCAGCTTCACGAGGGCAGGTGCATGCCCATGAATACCACTCTTATTTCTAACACTTAGCACAAATACCCCACACAGAGTAGGTCTTTTAATAAGTATTTATTGTCTGGAGGAATCTATAAACATTTCACCTTGAAAACATTATTCAAAAACAAGTAGCCCAACTTACACATTTACCCACACACTCAGGACATATATTAGAGGCCAGAGGTGGGCTCATTCTGGGTTTGATGGATGGGAAAGCAAAGGTGAAGTGGACACAATCCATTTTCTCAAAGACCTCATGGCTTAGTAAGAGAAATAAGGCATGTGCACAATTAAGTGCAATACAAGTCGAAAAAGGTGAGTTTGCGAAAGGTGGGGTGTGCCGAGGGCCGTGCATTAAGGGTGGGGCTTAGATGGATCAGTCTGTGGCAGGCAAAGCTGGGCCCGGAGCTTCCTGGCAGTGAATGAAAGCATGGGTGCTGTGATGCTTCTCTCCTCTTCAAATCGACTCATCTGACAGGCTCAAACGTCCCCTCTTCCGCGTTGTGATGAATCCCTCCCTCCCTAGCACGTTCTTCTGGTGCAGCATTTAGCTTATTTTGCCTTGTGTGTTGGTTGATTGCATCTCTGCTCTCTCATTATCTATCTAGTGCCTCTCAGGATCTGGACAGAATCTGCAGTTTTGTAAATTGCCCTCAGCCCTGGCAGAGTTTTTTACATTTAGCAGAAAGTCAATCCACAATTGTTGAATTTATAATAGAGGCAAGAAAGAGAACTTGCGTAGAAATGGGAAATAGAAACATCTAACACTGATCAAGGAATGATGAAGGTGAGGGAATTTGGCAAAGATGAAAAGGGTAGGGCCAGAGAAGGTAGTCTGGTCTTTTTTTCAACAAGTATTAGGGAGTATTTGGAGGGAAGTAATGCACGTGGAGTTGTACTTTTGAAAGATGAACCCGCCAGCCACGTGCAGAGTGGACTGGAACTTGCAGAGTGGCGGGGGAGAGGCCAGGGAAGAGGCTGTCGGAATTTTGCACACGAGAAGCAACAAGAGCCCAAACCGGTGCCTTGCCTTGCCTTGGAGGACGGAGCTGAATGGCACAAAAAAAGTGATAGTTAAGGGAGCTATTTTTCCAACTATAAAAATCAGATCAAACAATCTGACATGTGCCATGGTTCTTTGGGAGGAAAAAGAGACAGCAGCTTCAATTCCTAGATTTGTCACTTGCTTGCTGTGTGAGCAAGGATATGCCACTGGAAATCTCTAAGCCTCAATTTCCTCATTTACCAAATAATGGTAATAGTGCCTACCTCATTGGGTTGTTCTGAGGATTACATGTGATAACACAACAGTGCCTGCCACATAATGAGCGCTTAGCATTTGATAGCTGTCATTGCCAACCTCAGGGGTTTAAGGTGTCACACGAGAGTGTAGGTGACTTTTTAAAAATAGACTGTAATTTTTAGAGTCATTTTAGATTTACAGAAAAATTGAGCAGATAGTACAGAGAGTGCCTGTATATTCCCACTCCTGCCCTCAGCCTCCCCTACTGCTGCCATCATGTTAGTACGGTAATTTGTCACAACTAACGAACCAATATTGATACATTAATATTAACTAAAGTCTACTTTATTCAGGTTTCCTTAATTTTTACCTCGTATCCTTTTTATGTTCTAAGATCTCATCCAGGATACCACATTATGTTTGGTTGTGTGGACGGAACAGGGGCTCCATACTAAACCCCACAAGCTCCGGGGAGGCCTGAATGGGGCGCTTTGTAAACTCGGAGACTGGAGGGACCATATAGGATGATCTGAACATAAAAATTCCTGACTAAAAGCAAGTCATGGCAGGTAGTCACGTCCTAGGCTGTATCTTCCTTGATAAAGGTCAATCTTTAGGTGAGCTGGTCTATTGTGCATCTAAGATAACATGCCTTTAGAATGTCAGAGTAATCCTCTTTTTCCAGACCCTCAGGCCAGTCTCCCACCGGAGCAAGAGACCTCAGAACCCCTCGTTGGGATCTTATTGCCCAAATGCCATCTCTGTGCTGTAAGTGTCGTTAACTACCCTGCACCTGCCAGTGTAAAGGAAGCACATGTCTCTGTTTTACTTTTTATCCAGTCTCAGAGATTTCCCTGCTTTGCTTTCTCCCACCTCCCTAATCTACCACCAGTGGACTTCATGTAACCCTGCTTACATCTTCTCCTTTGATTCTAGTGTATAAAACAGGGGTGTCAAACTCATTTTCACCGGGGGCCACCTCAGCCTCGCGGTTGCCTTCAAAGGGCCGAAATAATGTTAGGATTGTATAAATGTAACTACTCCTTCACTGTTAAGGAGTTGAAATTACATTCGGCCCTTTGAAGGCAACCGCAAGGCTGATGTGGCCCCGTGAAAATGAGTTTGACCCCCCGGTATAAAACAGGCTGTAAGTTGCATGAATGTCTGAACACTATGTTGTATACCTGACACTAATATAATACCATATGTCAACTGTAAGTGAAATTTAAAAAATGTATTAAAAATAAAATTAAAAAACAATTAAAAAATAAACTTATTTTTTATTTAAATCTCCCATTCTTAGGAGCATTTTCTCAATTTGTTGAAATTTTGCTTCCCAGCAACTGTTCTCGGTTTGGCTCAAATAAACTCTTATAAGACTTTGTAAGACCTTTTCTTGGGCTGATTGTTCTTTTGTCGACAGTCTCCTTGCCAACTCTTGGCCGTGACAGGTTCTTAGACTTTCCATGTTTCTGATGTTTTTTAAAAGTCATGCTGAGGTACGTGTGGGGATTCAGTAGTGCCCCCGGCCCACACCCTTTGCCCCAGTGTCGTTTACTTAAAGGAGGCCAAAGCAGCTGTGAGCCTCAGATCTATGGTCCCAGAACAGTTTTGTCTGTTCGAGAACTTTGACTTCTGGCACTTGAATTTGAGATCCCTTGCAGCCAAATAGTCCACGTCAGAATACTTGAGCCCACTACAATGCCTGTTCTGTTTATGTATTTATTCGTTGACTCATTCAAGTGGTATTTGCTGAGCAACTGTTATGGATCTGTACTGTGGTCCGTGGTGGGGATGCAGCAGTGAGCGAAGCAGTCAGGGGTCCTTCTCCCCTGGAGCCTACAGTCTAGACAGAGAGGCAGACAACGGTGCAACTAACAGACCCATACAATGGTCATGTCCTGTGGTGAGTGCCACAGAGGAAAACAATGGAGGTGGGCGATAGCAGGAAGGGGGACCCACTGCAGAGAGGGCAGTCTGGGGAGCTCAGAGCTGAACTACAAAAGGTAGGAAAGGGTATGAGGGTGCTGGAGAGGAAGGGTGTTCCTGGCACAAGAAGGAGGACATGCAAAGGCCCCAAGGCAAGAAAGAACAAGCAGGGCACGGGAACTGATAAAAGCTGGAGCAATTTGGAGAGGTGGGCATGGACCAAATAGAATGGGCCTTCTAGACCAGGCTAAGGGGTTCAATTACTATTAAAAGTGAAATGGAAATTTTGGTAAGAACAAAGCCAGGATCCAAAACAGGGTTACTAACTCTGAAGCCCATGATTTTTCTGCAGTGTTGTAGGTGTCCACCCCCGAGGAAAATTCATGATTCAAAATGCATTAGATGGATGGGGGCAGCCCAGAGTGAGTAGGCAGGTGGATTAGAAACAGACTGTGTAGGTAGTAGAGAAAGGGAATGATCAGTGAAGGGACTATTGACTTAATTCATGACGAGATAAATGTGCTAAGAAATGGTCGACCAATGTTTGTGCGTTTTTCTTGTTTTGCTTACATTAGTATTCCTGTTCTCAGAAATACTGGGGGTGTTTTGGGATTTCGTAGAAAAGAAAAAAAGTGAAGTGAAAAGATACTAAAGGGTATCCCCCGGATGTGGGGGGAACAGATTTGGAGGTCGCTGCTGCAGCTGTGTGCAGCGGGTGCGGGAGCGCGGTGACGGCGGCGAGGCCGCTCAGGGCACTGCCGCAGTGGTCCTGCCTGAGCAGACTTTCTGGTCGGCAGTCCAGTGAGAAACATATTTTGACATTATTAGCATAATACATTCAGATCCGTGACATAACCTATAGAGAGGGCCATAACAAATGACCACAATTTGCTGGCACAGGTTTATTCTCTTTGAGTTCTGGAAGTCTGAAATCAGATTCACTGGAATAAAACCAAGGTGTCAGTGGGCCGTGCTCCCTGGTGAAGAATCTGTTCCCTTGCTTTTCCCAGCTTTCAAAGCAGCGTTCTTAGGCTTGTGGCCCCTGCCTCCATCCCCCAAAGCAGCAGCACAGACTCTTGCCTCAGTTACCACATCGCCCTCCTCTGTAGTCAAATGTGCCTCTGCCTCTCTTTGAGAAGAGCACTTGTGATTAAATTCATGGCGCATTTGGGTAATCCGGTATCAACTCCTCATATTAAGATCTTTAACTTAATCATACCTGCAAGTCCTTTTTGCCATGTAAAGTATTGAGTGGGCCAAAAAGTCCATTTAGTTTTTTCTGTAAAATAAGACACATTTTCATTTTCGTCAATAACTTTATTGATTTGGATATTTTGAGGATGTCTGCTGTCTCCCATGTGGTATAACATTGATTGCTCTCAATTTGATCACTATCACCTTCAACTGGTCTACCTGACCATGGAGCAACATCCAGCGAGAAATCGCCAGCACAAAACTTGACAAACCATTTGTGACACGTTCAATCAGTCACAGCACCTTCTCCATACACTGCACAAATCTTTTTTTGCATTTCAGTTGTGGTTTTACCTTTCTGGGAGTGATAAAGCATAATATGCCAAAAATGTTGCATATTTTCTTCCATCTTCAATATTAAAATGGCTACACAAAAATTCACCAATTTCGATACGTTTTTTCAAAAGTACACTGATATGACAGCTGTACTAATGAAATTGTTTTGAATGAAGTTAAAGAACACTACGTGCTACGAGAATCATCTAATGGAAAAAAACAAATGAACTTTTTGGCCAAGAGCATTCACAGGTGTGAGGACTAGAACATAAAATCTTTGGGGACGTTATTCAGTCCACCCCAGAGTGTCAAAGAGAGAAAAGGCCCCAGTGTCAGCCCATGAGACATGCTAACATTTAAGTCAGAAAAAGGAGGAATAACCAGCAAAAGAGGCAAGGTGAAATAACAGTTGAGGACGTTGGAAGGCTGGCAGGGGTCATGTTGCCGAACCAAGAACCTAGAGGTTGTTTAGAGGGAAGGAGCCCCCAGCTGTTGTTGAGGGGGGAAATAAGATAAAGATGGGGAAGGAGCCGGGGAGGGGGTGGTGTGATGGCCATTGATTTTAACAGCAGATTGGCATGAGGGGGAGAAGGGGACAGGGGACACTGGACTGGAAGCCATTGGAATGGGTTGAGGAAGGCATGGGGTAAGGTGGTGCAGGGTGCGGGATGGGCAGTGCTTGAAGTTCTGCTACGAACGGAACAGAGAGTCTGGGTTGGAGAGGGTTATGGAGTTTAGCACAATGGCTTTTTTTTAAATTGCTTTCTATTTTTTAATGGTGGGTATTGATAATGACTTCATGCAGGAGGAAAACCTGATAACTGAGGAAATGAAGTCCTTGTGAAAGCAAGAAGGGATGAAGAGGTTCAGAGCCAAATGAGAGGCTGGCCCTGCTAGGAGCAGAAACTCTTCTTCTATTGTAACAGGAAGAAGAGATTTGTGTAATGTGGTTGATTTTCTCAAAGGGGTGAGGCTGAGAATGAAGAAGTGTGGTACATTTGAGGAAACAGTGTTTGGGGAGAGTCATATTATTTGTGGAGATATATTGTGATTTTGTTTTGTTTCCTTTAGCAATTATAAATAGGATAGCTGCTAAATATCTAAAATATATTCTTTAACCAACTTCCCACTCCAGGTTTAATAACAGGTAATTTTTAGTTAAATTAAAAAAAATGCAAATAGCCATCTTATTGAAACTTTATTAAAAAGAGAAATTGTATAATCAAACTACTTTGTGGTTTTGTGTTCATCAAAAAATTAACTAAGGGAAAAGGGAAAAACCTTACAGTGAAATAGTTTGTTGTGTGAGTTATAAATAAAGCATTTCTCATAACTACTATCGTGAAATTACACAGCCCACACAGGAACGAAGACTGTAGAGATCTACTGCAAAATCACATTATCAAAAAGTAACAGGGTGGGATTCAGAACCCTCTGGGGACCCTGCTTGCTGGGGCATTCAACCAAACTACGGACAGAACTGTTAGCATTCGAATCCTGTTTTCTGTAAAACTAGTTTCTATCAAATTATGCGTTTCCCTTCACCAAGACGAAGATGAGAAAGTATGAAAGGTCCCTCCACCGGAGTATTTGTTAGGTCCTGCTCATTCATCTGGACATCCAAAGGACCCATGGCCAAGGCAGGTGTACTGCGCTCACGCACCTGGCAGTGGCACTGGCATCACAGGGCAGCTCGCCCTGAGCGAAGGGCAATGTCTAGGTCTAGTAAGACACACTATCGCTTTTCTCAATCTTATACCTAACATTCAGGCATGCAAAGAGGGGGTATGGATTGCTTGAAAACTGTAATGCTTGTTTTGAGAGCTGATTTAATGGTGTAAAAATTGCCACTGGGACTCTTTTTCTAGCTTTTCCTTCCCTTTTCTTGTCTCCTCCAACAAAAGCCCTGTCTTTAAGATGCATGGAGTCAAGGATTTTGTGAGTCCCTTCTCCTCCAACCAATCAGCTACACTGCTGAATTCTTCCTGATGTTTCTTACAGGATGAGACTGTTTTCATTTCCTAGAAGATGGAGACTTGGAAGGACTGCTGAGGTGAAGAAAAAATTAGACTCAAGGCTCAAGCCCAGACGCGCCTCCTGCTGTTTCCCTCCCTCCATCTTAGAAGCTCCCACGAAACTGTCAGGGAGTCTCTGACTCACAGTGGGAGGACCTAACCGGCTGTGTCCCAGAGCCCAGCCCTCCACATTCTGAAAACCAGAAACGAGTTCTCTAGTTGATTCTTGAAAATACAGACGTTGCCACAGAAACACACTGTATGAACAAATAACATGAAGTGAGTCATAAACCTTCAAGTGTCTCTACAAGTTGGCATAAAAACAGCAGCAATATTTTTTAGATGCTTATAACTTTGCCTTTTGTAACAAATAGTGTGCAGGCTATTTATATCGAAGTGGAAAGGCCAGGTCTGCTGGCTAAAGCCTCTACCAGATTCATTTGGTCAGATTCTATCAGCAGATACTGACGTAGACATTTCCATGAGCTCATGAGAAAGTTCTTTTCCCTGGAACAGCTAAGGGAAGCACCTTAAGTAACAGGGTTGAAAAATCAGTGCTGTTCCTGTGAGGTGTCTGAGGCAGCATAACTCTTTCCAAAGCTGTTCATCTAAAAACTGTGATGGTTAGCTAAGGAAGCACTCGCCGTCTAACCTAAGAACTAGGACAAAAGGAAAATAAAGGTATCTTTTAAAGGGTCTCTGCAGTCGAGCAAATCCATCCCGCGAACAGACTGAGACTGTTCTATCAGTCACACTCATTCTCCTCTTTCTGTATTTTACACCCACGGATGCTTCACAGCCCATTTAAAAATAAGTAAGTAAAAGCAAATCGCTTTGACTGTGTCCCGAGGATGAGAGCCTGGCCCAGGATATGGTGTCAGCCTTCCTTGGTGAGCATGCCTTGGCCAGTTTCCCTGCAGGGCGATACCAACTAGTTCACAGAGCATCTGTGGGCAGCGCACAGGACTGGACTGCCCGGTATGCCACCTGGTTCCTTGCAGAGCGCAGTCTGAGGGAGAGAGTCACCGTGGCGATCAGGAGGAGGAGTCCCACGATGAAAAGGATGACCAAGGCTGCTTTAGCTCCTCTCGGACCCAGGTTCTTGCCAAAGAAATACAGTTGCTCCTCGACACGTTCTTCTGTGAAAAAGAAAGTGAGGTGACATGCCTCTGCCTTTCCCTGGAGGGTGGACACTGTTGATTCACATGCGGGGTTCAGGGAGGGGGTTGTTACCATTGGAGGGCATGGTGACTGGGTGGGATGCTCCTCCAGAGGGAGACTTGGTGGAGTAAGGAGTCCTGTTGTCTGGACAAAGAAGACAAATTAATTGTTTTATAAACAATAGAAGTAGATTCTTTCCAAGGCATGAATTGTTTCAAGAGTTATTTTGTGTTGCCAGCAAGGACTTTATCCTGCCAGTATCCATAAGGTGTAAGTCTTTCCTGTATTCCCACTGTGCTACCCTTCATTCCAGTATACATGCTGGAATGTTCCTACTCCAATCATCTGCCAAGCTTCTGCTCAACCTTTAAGATCCATCGGAAGCATTATGGCCTCTGTGGAACCTTGGCTCATGTCCCCAAACTGTGAACCATTAGCTTAGTCCTACTGCTGCCACTGAACCCTCTACCCTGCACTCTATTTTGTCTTGTTTCATGTTCTATTATGGTTACAGTTTACATGTCTGTCTCTCTTGCTTGACTCTGAGCTCCTTGGGAGTTGCATGCCTCTTGTTTGCAGGGTCTACGGGAGACCTGGTACCATCACCTGGCACCACTGGCAGACAGCACTATACCTATGTTCCGAAGGACTGTGTAGGTGGTTTCCATGCCAGCATGGATGTGATCAGATACGTGACAGTGTAACAGCCATGTCCCTGGGTGATCTGCAAACAGTTCGACAGTTTGGAATGTCCCAGGAAAGAGATCATACACATCTTCTCGGTAAGATTTATCTATCTGCAGAAAGAAGGAAATAATAAAGAGCAGATATCAATAAAATCAAGAATAGAAATATATTACAAGATGAATCAAAGAAACCAAAAGCTGGTTCTTTGAACAGATCAATAACATTGATAAACTTGTACCAGTCTCCTCAATGGCCCCCACTGATCCCCACCTCCTAGTAGTCATAATCTTTGTGGTCCTCTCCTACACTGCATGAGAGCTGGTCTGAGACCAATAGCACACTGTGGAAGTGATGGCATTCTACATCCAAGAGTAGGTTACAAAAGACAATTATGTAATAAAAGACAGGCTTCAAGTGCTGGAAACAGCCTAAGTGCTCATCAGTAAATGAGTGGATCAAAACACTGTGGCACATTTACACAATGAAATACTATGCAGCAGAAAGAAAGAAGAAACTCCGACCCTTTGCGACTGCATGGATGGAACTGGACAGCATTAGGTTAAGTGAAATGTCAGGAGATGAAAGGCAAATACCATATGACCTCATCTATTAGTGGAACCTAATCAACAAAACACACAAGAGAGCAAAATAGAACCAGAGAATTGGAAATAAGGAACAAACTGACAGTAACCAGAGGGGAGGGGGGAGGGAGATAACAGAGGAAAGAAGGGGAATGGTCAAGTCAGGGAACATGTGTAAAGGACTCATGGGCATGGACTCCAGAGTTGGGACTGACTGTGGGAGCAGGGGTGGGGGTGGGTGGGCAGGGCAGGGGAGAGCAATGGGGGAAATGTGGGACAATTGTAACTGAACAACAATTAAAAAGATAAATAAAAGACAGGCTTCTGTCTTATACTCTCTCTCTTGCTTTCTCCTCTTAGATTGCTCATTCTGGGGGAAGCCAGCTGCCATACCATACCCACATGGTGAGGAGCTGAAGCCTCCAGTCAATAGTGAGCTCGGGAGTGAGTCACCGTGGATTGTGCAGCCCCGGTCAAGCCTGACGAGTTCAGGGCCAGTTGACATCTTATCGCAGCCTCATGAAAGATGCTAAGTCGAAACCAGCTAGCTAAACTATTCCCCAATTCCTGACCCAGAGAAATTGTGAGATAATAAGTGTTTATTGTTTTTAGGACATTAACTTTTGAAATCATTTGTTAGATAGCAATAGATAGCTAATAGAAACCTCTAGACAAACTGACCAAGGGGAAAAAAGAGGAAAGATACAAATTACAAATATCAGGAATGAAAGAGGGGACAACACTGAGATCTTATAGACATTACAAAGGTTAATAAAGGGCTATTATAAACAACTGTTAGCTAACCTAAATTCTACAACTTAGATGGTATGGGCAAATTTCTTAAGGTGAAAACTGGTAAGTGTCACTATTCAGGTCATCTATTAAAAAAACTGAAAGTATATTAAGATCTTCTATCAAATAAGCTCCCAGTCTATAGGTCTTCATTGGCAAATTTTATCAAACATTTAGAGAAGAAATAATAATAATTTTAAACAAAACTCCAGAAAATATAAGAGGAGGGAAAACTTTAAATTTATATTATGAGGCTGGCATTACCCTGATACCCAAACCAGACAAATAACTTAACAAGAAAAGAAAGCTACTACCAATATTCTTCATAAAAATACATGCAAAAATGTTTAAGAAAACACTAGCAGATTGAGTCCAGAAATACAGAAAGAGGATACTGCATTATGACAAAGTAAAGTTTATCATGGGAATGAAAATGGGTTCAACATTTGAAAATCAGTCAGTGTAATTTACCTATACAGTAAAGAAAATCACCAACAGATTAAAAATGAAAAATGTGATAATCTCAATAGATTCAGAGAAAGCATTTGACAGAATTTTTTTTTAAAGAACTTTTTTTTAAAGATTTTATTTATTTATTTTCAGAGAGAGGAGAAGGGAGGGAGAAAGAGCAATGTATGGTTGCCTCTCACATGGCCCTCATTGGGGACCTGGCCCGCAACCCAGGTATGTGCCCTGACTGGGAATCGAACTGGGACCCTCTGGTTCCCAGCCCGTGCTCAATCCACTGAGCTACAGCAGCCGGGCCGCATTTGACAGAATTTAACATCAGTTCATGATAAAAAAACTCAACAAACTAAGAATAGAAGGATCTACAGCTAACTTTATGTTCAATGGTGAATGACTGAATGCTTTTCTCCTAACATTAAAAATAAGTCAGCCATGGCTCATTTTGCTCAGTGGATTGAGCACCAGCCTGTGAACCAAAGGGTTGCTGGTTTAATTCCCAGGCAGGGCACATGCCTGAGTTGTGGGCCAGTCCCCAGCAGGGGGAACATGAGAGGCAACCACACATTGATGTTTCTCTCTCTTTCTCTCTCCCTTCCTCTCTCTAAAAATAAATAAATAAAATCTTAAAAAAAATTAGAAATTAAAAGTTGTCCACCTTCACTATTCATATTCAATATTATAGTAGAGCTTCTAGGCCAGTGCAATAAGGCAAGAAAAGAAATAAAAGGTATACAGATTGAAAATAAATAAGACTGTGTCTAGTCACAGATAACATGATTGTCTATGTAGGAACGCCCCCCCCCAATCTACAAATACCTACTAGAACTAGTTTAGAAAAGTTGCAGGATACAAGGTCTATTATACAAAAGTCAATTGCATTTCTACATATTGGCAATGAAAAATTAGAAGTTGAAATAAAACAATACCATTTATACTATCACCAAAATCCAAGTATAGGTGATAATCTGACAAAATATATGCAAGATCTGTATGCTGAAAATTACAAAAGACTGATGGAAGAAATCAAACAAGATCTAAATAAATATGGAGATATACCATGTTCATGGATTGAAAGACTCAATATTAAGATAGTTATTCTTCCCCAAATAATGTATAGATGTAATGCAATTCTAATCAAAATCCCAGCAGGATTTTTAAAATAGAAATCAATAAGATATTTCTTTTTAAATTTTATTTTTCAATTACAGTTGACATTCAATATTACTTTATATTAATTTGAAGCTATTTTTAAAATTTCTATGGGAAGGCAAAAATCTGGAATAGCTAAAACAATCACCACCCGATTTTAAGACTTACTGTCACACTAAAGTAGTCAACACAGTGGCATTCAAGAAAGGACAGACGTATATGGTGTCCAGCAGAAGGAAGGCCTGCTTGAGTGTAGTTGGTAGGATAATAATATGGGTGTAATAATTTAGTTTTAATTTGAACACCTAAAATGTCAGATGGTGTGCTCGAGTGTGCTATTAATATGTTACATAATTACATGCTTATGATTTTGTAATAAAAAGGGGTGTTATTTGTGCCAGACCCTGTAGATCAATGTAATATATTCTGAGAACAGAGAACTAGACCCATATATATATATGATCAATATAGAAATAGCAGTTTATTTTTGACACAGTGGGAGAAAGGGTAGCCTTTTCAATGAATGGTGATTGAAAAACTGGACATTTATATGAAAAAAATAAACCTTGAACCATATATGAAAATTAACTTAAAATGGAACAGAGCCCAAAATATAAAACTGAAAATTATAAAACTTCTAGAAAAACCATTTTTGACCTTGAGTTGGGAAAAGATTTCTTAGATATGATACCAAAAGCATGATCCATAAAGAAAAAAATGATAAATTAGACTTTAACAAAATTAAGGATTTCTGCTCTATGATAGATAATGTTAAAGGAATAAAAATATCACAGACATATTTATTGTTCTAACATCTGGTAAAAGATTTGTAACCAGATTGTATAAAGCCCTCAAACTCAACAATAAAGAAACAACCAAATTAAAAAAAGGACAATTCACCAAAGATTTACAGATGGCAGAGGGAAATAAACTCATGAAAAGATACTCCATATCATTAATCATTGAGAAAATGGAAGTAAAAAACAGTGGGGACTTCTGGCCAAGATAGAGGCATAGGTAGATACACTTTGCCTCCTTGCGCAACCAAAAGAAGGACAACAACAAATTTAAAAACAAAAAATAACCAGAACTGCCAGAAAATCAAACTGTATGGAAGTCCTACAACCAAGGAGTTAAAGAAGAAACATGCATCCAGACCAGTAGGAGGGGTGGAGATAGGCAGCCAGGGTGGAGACGACGTTTGACAAGGCAGCAGCTGCAGGACCAGGCAAAGTGGCAGCTGGCAGAGCAGGTGGTCCCACATTTGCATGCAGATAAGCCAGGAGGAACAACTTGGGAGCAAGACAGATCATGCAACCCAGGGCTCCAGCACAGGGAAATAAAGCCTCAAAACCTCTGACTGTGGGAGTTGAGGCAGAAGTAGAAACTCCCTATCTCACAGGAGAGTTCGTTGGAGAGACGCACAAGGTCCTAGAATGTACACACCACTCCCCTCTGGGAATCAGCACCAGAAGGGACCAATTTGCTTGTGGGTAGCAAAGGAAGTGAGTAAAAGCCAGCAGAGAGCTGAGCAAGTGGCATTGCTCCCTCTCAGGCCCTTCCCCCACATACAGCACTATGATGCAGCTACCTGGGTTGCCTCGCCCTGGCGAATACCTAAGGCTCTGCCTAGTACTATGTAACAGGCACAGTGAGACCAAAAATAAATAAATAAATAAATAAATAAATAAATAAATAAATAAATAAAGGTTCAAATGAAAGAACAGATCAAAAAGCTCCAGAAAGAAAAAAAAAAAACAACTAAGTGATGAGGAAATAGCCAATCTATCCGATGCAGAGTTCCCAATATTGCTAATAAGGATACTCACAGAAATGGTTCAGTATGGTCACAAAATAGAGGAAAAAGTGAAGACTATGCAAAGTGAAATAAAGGAAAATGTACATGGAACCAACAGTAAAGGGAAGGAAACCAGGACTCAAATCAATGATTTGGAGTAGAAGGAAGAAATAAGCATTCAACCAGAACAGAATGGAGAAACAAGAATTCAAAAAAACAATGGGAGGTTTAGGAACCTCCGGGACAACTTGAAATGTTCCAACATCTGAATCAAAGGGGTGCCAGAAGGAGAAGAGGAATACCAAGAAATTGAAAACTTATTTGAACAAATAATGAAGGAGAACTTCCCCAATCTGGCAAAGGAAATAGACTTCCAGGAAGTCCAGGAAGCCCAGAGAGTCCCAAAGAAGTTGGACCCAAGGAAGCACACACCAAGGCACATCATAATTACATTATCCAAGATTAAAAATAAGGAGAAAAATTTAAAAGCAGCAAGAGATAAGGAGAGAGTTACCTACAAAGGAGTTCCCATAAGAACATAAGCTGATTTCTCAGAAGAAACCTTGCAGGCAAGAAGGAGTTGGAAAGGCCTATTCAAATTCATAATAGGCAAGGACCTACATCCAAGATTACTCTATCCAGCAAAGCTATCATTTAGAATGGAAGGGCAGATAAAGTGTTTCCCAGATAGGGTCAAGTTAAAAGAGTTCATCATCACCAAGCCCTTATTATATGAAATGTTAAAAGGACTTATCTAAGAAAAAGAAGAAGATCAAAACTATGAACAGTATAACGACAACAAACTCACAACTATCAACAACCAAACCTAAGAAAAAAAAAACAAAACAACAAATACAAAGACGAAAACGAACTAAGCAAACAACTAGAACAGGAACAGATTCACAGAAAAAGAGATCGCATGGAGGGTTATCAGCAGGGAGGGGTGTGGGGAGATTGGGGAAAAAGGTATAGGGAATAAGAAGCATAAATGGCTGGTACAAAACAGACAGGGAGGTTAAGAGTAGTATGGGAAATGGAGAAGCCAAAGAAGTTGTATGTGTGACCCATGGACATGAACTAAGGTGAAGGTATGATGGTGGGAGGTGGACATAGGGCAGAGGGCAAAAAGGGGAGAAAAAAAGGGACAACTCTCATAGCATAATCAATAAAATATATTAAAAAAAACAGTGAGATACCACTACACATTTAATGGGATAACAAAGAAAAAATTAAATAAAAATGGAAGATACCAAGTGCTGATGTGGTTGTGTAATAAATGTCATTATTATACATTTCTGGTGGGGATGCAAAATGGTACTGCCTCTGCAGAAAATAGTTTGGCAATTCCCTACCAAGTTAAACATACGCTTACCACATGACCTAACAATCCAATTCCTAGGTATTTTCCCAAGGGAAATAATAACTTATATTCACACAAAAACAAGTACTTAAATATTTGTAATGATTTTATTTGTAATAATCAAAAATTGGAAACAATCCAAATGTTTCTCAACAAAGGAATGAGTAAACAAACTGTAACATATTCACACAATGGAATACTACTCGATAGCCAAACAGAAAAAAACTGTCAACACACACAACGAGATGGATGCAATTCAAATGCCTATACAAAATGAAACAAGTCAGATTTAAAATTCTGTGGACTGGATGATTCCGTTTACATGAATTTAGAAAAGGCAAACTGCAGACACAGAGAACAGACCCGTGTTTGCCGGGGGTAAGCATGGGGAGGGAAATGGCTGACTCTGGAGGGTGCGATCCGGACTTTTTAGGTGATAGTGGAGCTGTTCTATATTTTGATTAGCATTGTTTATACCACTCGGTGTGTTTTTTAAAACAGAGCTATGTACCAAAGCTGGTTAATTTTATTCAATCTAAATTATACCTTAGCACAATTTTTATATAAAATAATTTTATATATGTATGTAAAATTTTAATATGATTTTTAAAACTTGGGTTTAAAAAGCCAAATTCTACACTGATGGTTGCCAAAGGGGAGGGGGATTGGGGAACTGGATGAAAAAGGTGAAGGGATTAAGAACTACAAATTGGTAGTTATAAAACAGTCATGAGGATTTAAAATGCGGCATAGGAAATACAGCCAATAATATTGTAATAACTTTGTACGGTGTTAGGTGGATACTTGACATATTGGGAGATCACTCTGTAAAGTATGTGAGTGTCTAACTACTATGCTGTACACCTGAAATTAATACAAAATAATATTGAATTAAACCGTAAATGAAAAATAAAATAAAAAAAAGCCATGTTCTGAAAATGAGCATAGCCATTTCATATGTAAAACTATAATCATTATAGGCTAACACTTGGTGCCACAAACTATGTTGAAGAAATATACAGAGAGGAGAGGATATTAGATGTTTGTTTAAAATTACTGTTTATTTCTGTGTAACTAGAAAAGGACCAATGTGGTTTTTCTCCACAGATGAGACATGATTATTATTCTCTATTCTACTTCGCTGTAGACTGCGCGGAGCACATGAGGTGACAGACTATCTGGACCTTTTTCCTGGAGATCCTGATTCAGCGTCGTGGAGTAGGGGCTGGCGATTTGTTTCTTAAACAGCTCCCCACGTGATCTGTGTCGCTGGAACCAACCATATGGTATGGATGCTAGAGAGGCAGAAGGCCACACATGACCCAGGGTAAGACTCAAGATAAAGTTTTGGGGCTGAAGCAAAGCTTGAAATAGCTTTCACTAGGTAGGGCTATTCTGTTGGCTAATCACATAGAAAAGAAATGGGAAAAGAAAAGAGAAAGAAAAAAGGAAGGATAAGGAAAGGAGACAAAATACTATGGGTGCTTTCACATACAATATGGACAGCGTAGTCCAGAGTGGGCAGAATTATTCTCACGTAAGTGATGAGAAAACTCTCACCTGAAGCTTGGAGAGGTGTTTTTTTGTTTGTTTGTTTTTTTTTTTTTTACAAATACAATAAAATATATGTACATATTAAGAAATTTCCTCCAGGGGAAGGATATAATCACATTATTCTGTTCCATTCTCTCACATTGATCACCCCCCCCCCACAAGCCTTATTGCCAAATAACCTTATTTCAGAGGAAATGCATTGAATTTCTTCCTTCTAAATGCCTTCCCCAAAGCATTTTCCTGGTACTTACTTTGAAAAGAAAGCTCTCCGCATGATAATGGATGGTATGTATATCCACTTCACTTCCTATTCCCAACAAATACCAGTTTGTCATTGTATCTTCATTCATGATGAGGCCATGGAGATTCCCAAAAATCTTTCCATTAATAGCTATGGTGATGAAAAGAAAATAGTTTTTGATTAGTGACACAAGGCTTATTATTAATCTGGTTCAAGAAGATCTTTAAGTCACCAATATTCTCATCTGCCTGATGAAAATGGAATAATCTCATTTGCACTTACCAATGTCCCCCCATTCTAGACCCAAAATTCAGATTACTAAGACATCCTTAAACAAAGAGAGCTAGAAAGAGAAATAGCAGTTTCGTTTTGAAAGCTGTATCTTGGGTAGCAATGTGTGCTGTTTATTTGTTTGCTTATTCAGTATATTCTTTTCCTGGAGTAGATTACAGCCTCATTTGTGAGGTAGCCAGATTTATACCATTCTACAATTGAGTGGACTAAAGCATAAAGAAGCAAGTTCATCTATATCATAACTGAACCAATTAGAAGCTATGTCCTCAATGTGTCACTTTCTGAGGACTACCTTGGGGAAGTTTCTAAGCCTGGCTGACTCTCCACAAAGCTTCACATCAGCAGAGCCCATGACCTCACAGTAAGCAAAGCAAGCTCAAGTTGTGTTGACGTGATGGGGTGCTCTCCAGCCTTTGCTTTCTATTAAGTTTTTATTCTGTGCATCATGACACAACAAAATGAGTTACATTCGTTAAAAATAGAGAGCATTCTAAGAAACTTTTGGGTGAGGAAGGCAAAATTGGTAGGGAAAAGAGTAGCTGAATCAGAGATCAGACTAATTCTGATTTATGTTAGCAATTAACCAGCTTTGTGACCTTGGGCTGAGCCTATCTTTTTTACACTTTTGGTCAAAAGTAGATCTTGGTGAGAGAGTGTATATGTATCAAATTAAACACATTACTCCCACTTAAAAAAAAAAAGCTACCTTAAATTACATAGAATGAAATAACATAGACACATTAAAACAGAAATTTGGTGATGGTATTTTATGTCCCAGAAACAGTTAAACTGGGCACTTAAATTTGATCAGTTAGAAGTTACGATATATTTCTGTAGAAATATACCAATAAGTGATGATTCATCTTTAAAGAATTACTTCACAGGCTTATAATCTAGGGATCTCAGCATTCAGAGGCAGAACTCCCTAAAACGGCTGGTCCACAGCCTGGCTGGACCTTGCTGGCAGCTACAGAGGACTTGCTTCAGACCAGGTGCCCTGAGCTGGACACCTCCTACAGTTAAAGGAACTTCTATGGGCATATCTCACAAGGTTTTCTTTTTAAATCATGTGCATGACATACCATGCATTCTGTTGCTCTCCTCAAAATCATCAGTGTGCTTAAAATCTCGTGGGTCTTTATTGAGATACTTCTTAATATTATCATCCAGATACCAAGATTCATTCTCATTAAATACCAAAAACAAGAGAGCAAATTCATAATCAACATCACTTCTTCTTCCTTTTTCATTCAACACTCCTTCTCTGCATATAATCAGAGGACCCATCAAACCACTGTATGTATCCTGAAAGAAAAAAAAACTGAATTAGATGGGACTTTATTTTATTTATTTATTTTTAAAGATTTTTATTTATTTATTTTCAGAGAGAGGAGAAGGGAGGGAGAAAGAGCAATGTATGGTTGCCTCTCACATGGCCCTCATTGGGGACCTGGCCTGCAACCCAGGCATGTGCCCTGACTGGGAATCGAACCAGGACCTTCCGGTTCCCAGCCCGCGCTCAATCCACTGAGCTACACCAGCCGGGCTTAGATGGGACTTTAAATAGATTAATACCACAGATTAAGTGCTTGTAAGAAAGTCATTGTAAAAAGACTGAATACAAACTAAGTACTAAGAAGCCCTGAAAAAACAGGATGATCTCCGTGAAAATTTAGGCATATTCCTAAAAATTGGGTACGGTGTAAGCTCCCTGAGAGCCGAGGCTGTGTCCCTCACTTATCACTGCATCTCCAGAGATAGTTTTGTGTTTAGTGCATAAAAGGTGGTCAATAAATATTTAGTGAATAAATGAATGCTTATTTCTATTTTCCTGTTGGCTTTTCAAGTGAGTCTGTATTTGTAGCTATATACGGGTGCTTATATTCCACTTCTTCCGGGTAAAAGTGAACAGGTGAGTAGCAAATGACACAGGACCACCAGTAACCTCCATACCAAGTTGTCCAGTCCAAACTTTTTTTTGAGGGAAAATTCCCACATTTCCAACTTCCTACTTAGATATTCCTCCTGCAACAAGTAAATTTGTGAAGCACTTCCAAAGTGGACTTTTATTATTTCTCTCAAACCATTCCTTCTGAATTCTCTATTCCTATTAACAGTGCTGTGATATTACCTGTCATTTAGATCAGAAGACTTGATTTCTGTGTTTAATTCCTCTTTCTTCCTCATGTTGTCCCATCTCATGTGCTGTCAAATCTTACTTTTCTTTCCCTTCACCACGCCTCTCCATTCTGCAACTCCCTTTCCATTCCGTCTGCCACCCCTCTAGTGCCGGAGCTTACTACTGCACCCTGGAATAGACGTGGGCTCCTCTCTGGTCTCCGGTCACCTCACCTCACCTCCAGCCCTCCTGTGAGTGCCATCAGATTACTCTCATCACTCCCATATCCAGAAATCCCCAGTGAATCTCCATGGCCTACTGAATAGCATGTAAATCCTGGGCAGGTCCCTGAACCCCTCGTGTGCTCCCTCAACGGGTTTCTCTAGCTTAAGCTCCCCTACTGCTTTCCTTTCGTGCTACCCGCTTGGCTGAATGGGATTCTCAACATCTCCCAAACACACCTACTTTCTTTGTCTGGCTTTGCTCACAATGCTTTCTCTTCCTAGACTCTCAGTTTCCTGTACTCCTACAGAACTCACCAGATTCAGAATTTTGTTATAATTATGAGTGTGTACTGTACTATTTTCCACAAAGATTATAAGTTCCTTCAAGACAAGAATATTTGCATTGCTCAAAGTACTTGGTAGAGTCATTTGCCATCACAAATATTCAATAAATATTTGTTGGAATGTACAAAGAATTAAAGAAATAAGTGTGCATTTCTCATAATTCTGAAATGTAAGATTGTTTTTTGAAGTGTCTTGTATGTCACTCTGTAACTCTTGAACTGTCTAGTAGAACTCAAGGCCATTGATGCAAACATCTAATATTTAATAGGAAGGTTAAGATAATTTTTACTTTTTTAAAGTATTTTTTATTGATTATGCTATTACAGTTTTTCCAATTTTCCCCTCTTTATCCCCCTCCATCCTGCCCCCCAACCTTCCAGCATGCCCACCCCTTAGTTCATGTCCATGAGTTGTACATATAAGTTCTTTGAGTTCTCTGTTTCCTGTACCATTTTTTTTAATCTCTCCGGGTCTATTTTATGCCTACTAATTATGCTTCTTCTTCCCTGTACCTTTTCCCCCCTATTCCTCCCTTCCCCCACCCCACTGAAATCCCTCCGTGTGATGTCCATTTCTCTGATTCTGTTCCTGTTTTGGTTGTTTGCTTAGTTTTTGTTTTCATTGATTTTCTTTTCTTTTAGGTTCATTTGTTGATAGTTGTGAGTTTGTTGCCATTTTATTATTCATATTTTTTATCTTTTTTTCTTAGGTAAGTCCCTTTAACGTTTCATATAATAAGGGCTTGGTGATGATGAACTTTAACTTGACCTTATCTGGGAAGCACTTTATCTGCCCTTTCATTCTAAATAATAGCTTTGCTGGATAGAGTAATCTTGGATGTAGGTCCTTGCCTTTTATGACTTCAAATACTTCTTTCCAGCCTCTTCTTGCCTTCAAGGTGTCTTTTGAGAAATCAGCTGATAGTCTAATGGGAACTCCTTTGTAGGTAACTGTGTCCTCTTGTCTAGCTTCTTTTAGGATTCTCTCCTTATCTTTAATCTTGGGTAACTTAATGATGATGTGCCTTGGTGTGTTTCTCTTTCGGTCCAATTTCTTTGGGACTCTCTGGGTTACCTGGATTTCCTGGAAGTCTATTTCCTTTGCCAGATTGGGAAAGTTCTCCTTCCTTATTTGTTCAAATAAGGTTTCAATATCTTGCTGTAGTTCTTCTCCTTCTGGCACCCCTATAATTCGGATATTGGAATGTTTAACGTTGTCCCAGAGGTTCCTAAGTCTCTCTTCATTTTTTTGAATTCTTGTTTCTTCCTTTTCTTCTGGATGGGTGTTTATTTCTTTCTTTTGTTCCAAATTGTTGCTTTGAGTCCTGGTTTCCTTCCTGTCACTGTCGGTTCCCTGAATATTTTGCTTTATTTCACTTTGGGTGTCCTTCATTTGCTTTTTCATTTTTCAACCAGGCTCAATCAGATCTGTGAGCATTTTGATTACCAGGTCTTTAAATTGTCCATCAGATAAGTTGGCAATCTCCTCCTTGCTTAGTTCTCTTTCTGAGGCTTCGCTGTGTTCTTTCATTTGGGCCATATTTCTTTGTCTTGGCACAGCTGATAGGTTGTAAGGGGGCGGGGCCTTAGGTACTCACCTGGGCAGGGCAACCTTCTTCGATGTCTGTGGGGGAGGGGCCAGAGAGGGAATAGTGCAGCCTGCCTGCTTGTCTCTAGCGCACTTTCCAACAAACTCTTGTGTGAGACTGTGAGTTCCTCCCACTGTAGCCCACAGTCAGCTCTGAGTCTCAGTTTCCCCTTAAGTCAGCCCCTCCCCAGCAGCCCATGGAGGTCGGCAGCCAGCCCCAACCCCAAGGCTGCTGCATCACGGTGGTTTTTCTGAGTCGGCCAGCGAGCTCTGCTGCCTTACTGGTCTGGTTGTTCTGGTTAATTTTTCTTTAATTTCTTGGTTGTTGGACTTCCATGCAGTTTGATTTTCTGGCACTTTTGGTTGTTTATTGATTTTAGATTGGTTGTTGTTCTCCTTTTGGTTGTGCGAGGAAGCGAAGAGTTTCTACCTACGCCTCCATCTTGGCTGGAACCTAAGTTTTACTTTTTAAATAATGTGCAATACTTACATTTTCTATCACACATGACTTTAGTTTGGACTTTGATTCATGACATATAATTGAAGACTATTTGTTTTGCCACATACATCTCTGACTCAAACAATAGTGAATCTTTGCGTTTAATTTCTATATAAAGTCAGCCTGTTTATTACTCACATGGTCTGTAGTTGTGGTTACTACGTTTGGCCTGTGCTTTCTTTCCCTGAGCCCTGGGAGCAGTGGTGATGCCTTTAAAAAGGGTGGATTCCATGCATCAAAAACCATGGTATAAATTATATTGAAATATTTTTTATGGTTATTTATTTATATAATCTCTTTGCTTCAAACTACTTTGTAACTTCTAAATTTGGGGATTGAAACATTGGGGTTTTATTTGTTCTCTGCCCCCTCACTCTTTAGAAGAGCCAACAAATTTTTATTGTCTGCAAAGCGCCAGATAGCAAATATTTTTTTACATTGGTGGCTATACTGATTCTTTCACAGCTTCTCAAGTCAGCCATTAAACATGTAAAGAAATGGGCCTGGCCATAGCTTGAGACCCCTGCTCCAAACCCTGACATCCCTTCGCATACACCCGCCAGAGCTGTGATGCCTCATTAGCTGACTCAAAGCCATGTTACTATGAGTACTCCGCTTGCTCTCTCCGCCTTACCTTCACAAAGTTTACTGTTGAATAGTAAACCCATGGGATACAATTTGGGTCAGATGGCCCTGGGCCGGACCTTTCAGGGACATTCCATATGTAAGTTTTTATTTCTCCTGAAACAAATGAGAAGAAATAGAAAGGATTTACTAGTGTTACCTCTATTCCAGACGACTTAGCTGACAAAATACAAACAGATCTTTATAAATTTTGGTTAACATCTATGGGTGGGGAGAAGCACCCGTTCATTAGAAAATGTTCCTATGTAACTCATACCTTGATTTTCTGCAGTTTCAAAGTGGCAATCTTTCATTTCAGACTATAGCCTTCCCTCTAGGTTGCTCTTTTTATTATTAACTCATGTTTATTCAGGAAATGAAGACTTCATGAATACTTTACTGCTTTTATCCCCCCTCAAATTTCATGTCTCTCTCCCGAGAGTAGTGCTCTGGCTCACTTGAGTTACTGTGGCTTTCAGTCTTGGCTTCTTATGGAATCACTGGGAAGCTTTGTAAACTCTCACTGCTCAGGCCTCATCCCAAACCAATGAACTTAGTGTCCCTGGGACTATGGCATCAGGGTCTTTTTTTTTTTTTTTTTTTAAGATTCTCATTTTAATGTGCAGGCAGGTGAGATCTAGTTAGAACCAGAGAATCAGAGAGACCTAGTTCCAAATCTCAACCCTATGACTTTCTACTTACCCAACTTTGACGGGCTACTTGACCTCACTGACCTTTAGTTTCCTTATTTATAAAGTGAGTTCGACTGTTGTGAGGGTTAAGTGAAATAAAACACCTAGACTCTGGCCAGATGGCTTAGTTGGTTGGAGCACTGTCCAACCAAAAGGTTGCAGTTGATTCCAAGTCAGAGTATGTGAGGGAGGCAGCTGATCAATGTTTCTCTCTCTCTCCCCCCATCTCTTTCTCTCCCTTCCTATCTCTCTAAAATCAATAAACATATTCTTGGGTGAGGATTAAAAGACAAAATCTAGGATAGAGCCTCACACCGAGTCAATAATGTTAATTTCTATATATACTAATAACAAATGTATGTACTCCCTGTTGCCAGGCATCATATCAATGCATCATTGGTGGCCAATCCAGGGCCTTGCAGAGGAGTCACAAATATACTCACGAATTAACAAGATAATCATGTGGTAAAAGTGCCAAATAAAAGCCAAATCTCGTTTTGAACTGTGTCCTATCCCCACCCATCAGAACAAACAACCTACAGCTGACTGTGAGCCACAAAGCAAAACAGAAGTAATGCTTACATGTACCTTTGCTCCATCTGTGCTCATAAACCAGTTGGTTAGCAATATAACTTTAGGTCTAATTTCCATGAAGTTTTATTATAGCCTTTATGCCTTGTTAATTGCAAGATAAACCACTGATATTCAGCTTCCTAAGTACGAATGGCTATAGGGGTAGTATTTTTAAAGTTGGAACAATCCAGCAGGAAGCACAGCTCTACATAGAAAGAAGAGGCTCAGTAAATATTTCCTGAGTCATTTCATTATGAGAGAAAAACAAAAATTTGATAGGGACTGCTTAGTTTGCTTCTGATGCTAGTGTGTTCTACTTATCTCATGCGTACCCAGAGTGATCCCTCTTGTCCAGTTTGCCTGGACTTCCTGCACAAAGTTAGTTTCTACCCCCATTTCTGGGCTCTCCCAAACCTTTCCGGTTGTCGGACCCTTGGAGGGATTCTCTCCTTCTGACTTTCAGCAAGAAAAATTCCCCTTTGGCCCTTTCTAATCATCCTTCTCCTCACTCTGATAACCTTCACATCACAGACTCTTTGAGCTCCAGCCAGCACCGAGGAAGTGTGTCCCTCGCATGTCCTCAACATTAGGGCACAGCAGCCTCACAGGTCACCCCAGCTTGTCCCCAGCTCTACCAGAGCCTCCTCCATGCCTGACTGGCACCTTTCTTTCTTCCCTTGTACATGCTTTCAACCATCAAAAATGAATAACTTTATTTAATGGCTTTTTTTGACCCATTTTAAAACATTTCCCTTCATCTAAACAAGACACATACATTATAAAAATCTAAATAGTACAATAAAATGTGAAGAAGTAGTAAAAAGTATCACTCTGCTACTCAAAATACCACCATGAAGATATAACCATTACTAACATTCTGGCTTATTTCCCTTGGGTCTTTCTTTTACACTTGTATTTTACGGAACATGTTACCACAGCATTTCCCATGCCATTCAAACCTTTGATTGATTGATTTGAGAGAGAGAGAAAAACATAAATTTGTTGTTCCACTTATTTATGCATTCATTGGTTGATTCTTCTGTGTGCCCTGACCAGCAACCTTGGTGTATCAGGATGACTCTCTACCAACTGAGCTACCTGGTCAGGGCCCAAACCTTCTTAAATATCATTTCATGTCTGCACAACAGTCTATTGTAAGGATATTCTAGAATTTACTTTAATATTTTCCTGTATATAGACATTCAGGATGTCTATGAGAAGTTTCTTGAAGCAGCAAAACACAGGCTTCTGTTACTGGGGATGGGGTGGAGCAGGGGTGGCAGAAGAGTTGGAATAGAGGCGGATGAAAATTTTCCTTCCTCTAGCCCCATCCTTGTAGAGGTATCTTGCTAACTTTTTCTAGTGATGCATGAGATTGTTTTCTTTTCTTCTTTTAATGCATATTTAACTTTTTAAAATTCATATCACTCTTACTGTAATTACTATAGTATTAAGTATTATAATGTTACTATGAATAAGAAGTAAAATGGAATATAACTCCCTTGTAATTATACCTCTGGTTGCGGTCAATTTCATAACTGAAGGTCACAGTGGCTCTTCACATTTATTACAACCACATTATAACTGTATAAACATTATGGGAAGCTGCCTAAATGATGATGAGATCTTCTCTCCCTTGGGTGCATCTTTCAAAACTCAGCTGGATCTCTACTTCCTTTATGAAGCTTTACCTAATGACTTCTTTTCCTAGGGACTCCTAACTAATCAATCAGTCTTCATGGGTTTTCCTTCTCTGAAACATTTATGAACGCACCCAGACGTATTCTTGAAATTCTTCACCACTTAAAATTTCATTATGTAAAACCCACACTACTACTGAAATGATTCATCTTTTTTTTTTTTTTCTTCCAACCTTGTTTGAAGTGTCTTGAGAGAAATGCGTGGTTAAGAGGGCAGGTTCTGAGGTCAAACAAACTGGGGGTCCCCCATTACTAATGTATGACCTCGTCAAGTTCTTTATTCCTCTGTGCTTTTGCCATCTGTTAAACGGACATAATACCACATTTCATCAATTACAGGATGAGCATTTTTCACAATTTAATATAACAAAAGTTAGGATGTATTTTTCAATCAGTGGCATGCTAAAGTTTAATTGGCAGCCTATTGCTTTCTTTTTTTAGAAACATAAAATAATGATGGACATTTTAATCAATGGTATCAGATTTAATAAAATATTTTAGTTATTGGGTTATTATGAGGATAAATGAGGTTCTGTTTTTTTGTTTTTTTTTTTAATACAAAGCACAGCACCTGGAACAGGGTTAACACTCAATGTATGTTAGCTATTATTACATCTTAGTATGTTTTTAGGTCCCTAATGGACCCTAGGACCTCCATCAACACTTGGTCATTGGATGAATGATGATCTCATTTTGGGAGTGATTAGGTCATGGCTGTAACACATTAACATTAATATGAGCTCTTCGAGGCTTTTCAGAGATCAGAAAAGAGTTGAATCTGGTGTCCTCATCAGGACAAAGCAGAACTCTGGGGCAACTTACCTGGCTTTGTCATGGGCACTTGGAGTCGCTTCCCCCTCTCTGTGTCCTCCACACCGTGGGCTGAGATGGAGTAGGGCCGATCGGCCTTGTTCTTAAATATGATCAGGATAGAGTCACCCACCTCAGCATGCATCATTGGGCCTAAAGGCAAAACACAGGTCTGTGTGTACTATCATTGCTCTTTTCAGCACTGATGTAATTTAAATGTGGGAGTATTTGGCAAAATAAAACAAATGCGAGTTTCTTCATTAGCGTATTTCCTTTAGAGGGCCACATATGTAGAATTAAATAGTATGTCATTTTGGCATTTGGACCAATTTGGGTCCAAATCCTGCCTTCTTCACTTATCAGAGAAACCTTGCAGTCAAGGCTTGCCTGAGTCTCAGATTTCTCTTCTGGGTTTGATTACACCTTTCTCATAGGATTAAATAAGATAATGTGTGTACAGTGCTTATTTCAGTGCATTAAATATAGTAATAAATGCATAAATTCCTACTACCACTTAGACATAATCCCCAGGAAGAGCCATACCCACGATATGAAGACTTTTCGGTTGTAATCTCCTTGTGTGTAACTTTTGCTAAGTCTGAAATTGCTCACTATCCGGTAAATGGATTTATGATAATGATGATGACAATAATCCAATGAAATAATGTGTATAAAAGGGATTCAAAAGATAAGGACAGAATGAAAACATTTATATTCTGATTTATAATCTATACAGTGATTTCACTAATGCAAGTCCAATGCTGTTTCTCAGTATTTGGATACTTGATGAGATGTCTCCTTTCAGTTCCTCATGTGTGCACTCTTCTGTTACAAGCTACCAGCTTGTGTGTCAGTGGAAACTGCTCTGCACCCCACTGGAGAAGCCTGTGCCAGCATGACTGTGGGATGTGCATCGTCCATGCCAGCTGCCTGTCACCTCTTGGTGCCCAGAACGTGGAACACGCAGCTTGCCCAGCCCATACGCCACACTGATAGAGCACTTCACACACACTGGTCCTCGCGAGGCACTGCCTTGAGGGGGTTGGACACAGACTCCCATTTTGGAAGCACCTCAGACATGTCCCCTATTCATGCACATTCTTGGGCATTTATTGCATTCTACATTCATAGGGAGTTATACTCATGGTAGGGGGCCTCACCACACCCACCCATTCATTACTGATTCAGACCATGGTTTTAATGGCTTTTTTTGAGAAAGATCACAAAAGCCCTAAAAAAAAAATCTAAAATTTGTTGGACGATTATTATCTTTGGAAGGAAACAGTATGAATCAGGAAGTGTTGAAAATGCTCCTTTTTAAAAAAATGACAAAGCTGGACATTTCTAGGCATGTTTTAAACGGTAAGTTTGGGTAAAATTACAGACAGCAGCATCTGTATGACTACATGAAAATCACTGCTTGTATCTGCATTCCACTTAAATTGCACAGGCCGTGCTGCCCTGGGGAGTTCCAGCACTTGCTTTCTGACTCATGACCTGGCAGGTCCCAGGGAGCAGTAGCGTGCCTGCCTTGTGCCCTTTGTAACTTCGGGAGAGCAGGCCTCGCCCTCAGCCGCAGACAATGAGTGGACGGGCCTCCTGCTCTCCTGGCTGAGGGGCTGCTGGGCTTGCCTCCGGTGGAACCACTTGTTTGTGTCATTCTCCTGAGCAGACCAAACCGGGGCTCTTTGAGGGCAACCCGGCCCCCTTGGCAGGACCAGTACCTTTTCCTCAGAGCTCAGTTGACACACACACGTCTCAGAAGGACGGACGTTCCCACTGGGGGCTGGCTTCGTTTAGTGTGACAAGCTTGTGTGTCAGTTATTAACAGACAGTGAAGGTGTGGTGTAGGTGGGTTGGGTGATTTATGAAGCTAGCAGTCGTGTAAAGTCTCTTCACACAAGCCTGTGTAAAGCCATACTCTGTACGTAAGTTATCCTGTGTATTTAAACAGGGGAACAGATTTTGAGAAAGTCATCCAGATTAGTCCCCTGCCTTAACATCTCATTTTCACGGTGGAATCAGGTTTGGTGAACCTCAGATGAAGAAAAGTGGGAAGGAAGGCAGGAAGAGTTTATTTGGCTGCCAGGTCGGGGAGCCCGGGGCATCAGAAGGGCAGCGCGGGTCTGAGAAGGCCGGAGTTAGTGCCTCCCAAACTGAAACCAAGCCTTTCGTCCTTAGCACCCCTTTCATGTAAGCGGTTCCTCTTCCGCCAGAATTATTTTTGTGTGTTGTTATGGTCCTGTGCATGAATAATCAAGGGCCTTCAGTTATGCAAACATAACTCAGCCTGCTGTTCTGAGGCATCCAATTAAAATCTCCTGGCTCGGCAGAGGAGTGGAAAAAGAACTTCAGGGAAACAGGCAGGTTAGACGGCCCTGATGATACGGATTCCTGTTGCGTGTTATCTGGAAGTCTTACTATGACTATTCTTTGGAAGGGCTGAGCACACAGCCTTCTCCCTGAAAATGGGAGAGCAGTCGGGCTACTCCTCCTTTCCTCCACTCTCAGGTGTAAATCTAACAGGTGTGTGTGTGTGTGTGCGCGCACGCGCGTGCAGGAGCTGTCTCTGTGCCATACCTAGCAGTTCCAAGTGCTGCTCTTGCGGTGGCCGGGCTTTGATCTCCACAAATTCTCCATTGGTGTATTCCCTGTAAACCACCTTCTTGTACTGAGAGCCAATCCAGTTTTCAGTGTGGTTCATAAATATATCTCCATGTCTGCAAATCAGAAGCAGCAGAAATTAAAGTTGTCAGATGGTAGAAAAACCTTGAGTGCTTCTGAGTGATTCGGGGGTACTCTGGAGCAGTGCTTCCTAAAACCAGCTGAGATCAGCATCTCCCCGGGGGACTGGCCTTTTGCACCAGGCTGTCCAGGTGTGGGGCACCAAATACGCATTTGAAAGTGCTCAGGGGCTTCTGCTGTGGGCAGCCCAGCACTGGCTCATGGCCCACTCTTGGGAACCATGGAACCACTGCTCTCAGCCCTGTTTGGGTGATGAATAGGGCCCGTCTTAGTTAGAGACTCCTAAGGGCCCCTTGAGGTTGTACTTCTCTTCTTGGGACTAACTGATGTCATGCACAAGCCCATACGTGCAAACGCCCACAACTGACTGCCCTGCATTCCTCCCGATTGCATGTGTTATCATTCTGTGCCTTGAGACGCTTTCCCACTTGGAAAGACCTCAAGAATGCCTCTGGTCTGTGTTTGTGCGCATGCCTGCGTACAGATAGAGACACAGTTGGTTCCTGTTAATCACAGTAACTATGTCCTAGAGAATCACCGCAAACACCGAATTAGTAAATATTGAACCACTCTTCGTAACGGAAATATAGGGCTAGGTTCTGTCTAACTTCTAGCCACAATATTTTCATCAACAGATCAATATATAACCTTGTTTTATGTGTGTTTCTGTTTGAAGACATCTTGTTTAATGTATACTTCTGATTCATTAACATTGAATTGACAGCTAACAGCCCTCTAACTCCTGCCTGAGTAAAGCTTGTCTAATACATGGATTTCCTCTATAAGGCCTCTTGGGCATTCAAATACTAGACAGCACTATGTTGGGGGGCATTTTAAACAGCTAAATCACCAACAAAAAA